>SJYC01034744.1:0-22453 GCA_006408675.1 Madoqua kirkii
GCTCCGCCTTCCCGGGGATTCTCCAGGCAAGAACACTAGAGTGGGTTGCCATTTCCTTCTCCAATGCATGAAAGTGAAACTTTAAAGTGAAGTCGCTGAGTCATGTCCAACTCATAGCAGATGACACCACCCTTATGGCAGAAAGTGAAGAGGAACTAAAAAGCCTCTTGATGAAAATGAAAGAGAAGAGTGAAAAAGTTGGCTTAAAGCTCAACATTCAGAAAACGAAGATCATGGCATCTGGTCCCATCACTTCATGGGAAATAGATGGGGAACAGTGGAAACAGTGTCAGACTTTATTTTGGGGGGCTCCAAAATCACTGCAGATGGTGATTGCAGCCACGAAATTAAAAGACGCTTACTCTTTGGGAGGAAAGTTACCATCAACCTAGATAACATATTGAAAAGCAGAGACATTACTTTGCTAGCAAAGGTCTCTCTAGTCAAGGCTATGGTTTTTCCAGTGGTCATGTATGGATGTGAGAGTTGGACTGTGAAGAAGGATGAGCGCCGAAGAATTGATGCTTTTCAACTGTGGTGTTGGAGAAGACTCTTGAGAGTCCCCTGGACTGCAAGGAGATCCAACCAGTCCATTCTGAAGATCAGCCCTGGGTCTTCTTTGGAAGGACTGATGCTAAAGCTGAAACTCCAAAACTTTGGCCACCTGATGTGAAGAGTTGACTCATTGGAAAAGACTCTGATGCTGGGAGGGACTGGGGGCAGGAGAAGGGGATGGCAGAGGATTAGATGGCTGGATGGGATCATTGACCTGATGGACATGAGTTTGGGTGAACTCCGGGAGCTGGTGATGGACAGGGAGGCCTGGCGTGCTGCAATTCATGGGGTTGCAAAGAGTCGGACATGACTGAACAACTGAACTGAATAATATCTTACTACAGGAAGAGTATTCGTAGATATAATTTGTCTCCTTTAAGCTCCTTGAAGGCCAAACAAAAGACTGATTTAACTCAACAGTCTTGGCAAGCTGGGACAATTTCAGATGTATGGTAGGAACTTCAGAGTTTTTGTTGGAATTAATATGGAATTCCACCATCTGGATTTTCCTATCACAATACCACTTCAGTCTATAAAGTAAACCACAAAACAATGTGTAGATTGGCAGCCTGTATAATATTTATGGTAAACTTAAACATATTAAGAATTATTTTGCATATCTTTCATGTCACTCAGTACTGATCTCTTTGGTTTGAAGAGAAGTGTGCTGGTCAAGGACCCATGTCATTCAAGGACATGACTGTGGACTTCACCCGCGATGAGTGGTGACAACTGACAGCTATCAGAGGACCCTATACTGGGATATGATGCTCGAGAGCTATAGCCACCTGGTCTCTGTGGGTGAGATGTCTTCTCTGTGCGTGCCTCACTGTTTTTCTTTCATAGCTACCAAAACTTATTAGCCCTTGGTGAAGCTTTATGATGTGTGTTCATCTATGGGTCAGACATGTTTGCTTGGGTACAGAAAGCTTGCTGTTCTCACCTTCCAAAAGAAAGGTTCAAATGGGCACCTTTATCACGTGACTCCTGAACCTGCACCTTCCTCATCCTTCAGGGGCTCGGATGTCCAAGAGGCTTGTCAGAAGTCTTACCCCGTGTCTCACTCACAGGGTACTGCATTTGCCAAATCAGAGGTGATCATCAAGCTGGAGCAAGGAGAAGAGTGTGGCCATTAAAGTTTCCAGGCTGGAGTGGTCCCGGTGAGTTAACCATCATCAGGTGGAAAAAAAGAAGCTAGTGGAAATGTGGACCAGGTAGCTTGGTTCAGAAACTGGGACCTTTGGTCTCTGTGTCAGTAATACTCTTCAGGGGCCTCAGACCTTTGAAAGTAACTGAATGGCAAGCCAGCCTGCCTCAGATAACCCAAACTGTACCTCCATCCACCACCCTTACAACAGCAGTGCTTTCCTTTCCCGCCTGACTTTTAAGGAAGATGACCATTCTTGTTCCCAGCACTGATTGGCTGCCTGCCTCTTCTACCTTTGTTCTTGGTTTCTCCTTCTCTAGTATTCACTTTCTTCCAATTTCATGGACTATTTTCTTTTCAGTTCCTGCCCCTGCCCCAGGCATCTGTTTATTCATTCTGCAAATATTCCTATCCTGTGCCACCCGTGCTCTTGGAGTTGAAGATACACTGATAAAACAACACTTTCCCTGAGCTCCTGGAGCTTACACACTTTTCTCAAATAGAAATTTAAACAATGCATTTTACATTAGTCTACTTAATTTCTATTTACTTCCACTAGGATGTAAACTTCATGGGAACAGGGTCTTTTTTCTTTCATGTCTGTTTCCACTGTCTCATATAGTGCTAAGCATTTAATAAGTTTGTCAAATAATAAATTCCTACCATTCATAAGAAAAAGTCCAACAGCCCAAGAGAGAAGTGAACAAGATACATGAAAAGGAGACACAAATGGGAAACAAAAACACAAATGACAGAAAAGAACATCTACAGTTCTTTGGTAATCAGACAGAAATTATCAGTGAGATAGCATTTTCTATCCTCAAATTTGCCAAAAATTATGACGTCATAATTAAGACGTTTTAGCCAACAGTTCTGATCATTCGATCACTCTGTCTCCTGGGAAGTTTGTTAAGAACTAGGCTCCCAATGTCCCTTCCCTTTAATGCTTCCTCAGTACTCATCTCTTACTCAAGAGTTAAGCTTTTTGCTTTGCCCAGTGACTGAAAAATTCCTCCTCCTCCATCTCAGCCTTATCTGCCCCCTGTGCTGCATTTTACCTGAGGTGTTACAGTTCTTTCACTGTCAGTACGGCAGAGACTAACCTTGAAACCTTTTCTTCCAAAACGTAAATCTCACATTTCTTGTTTCCACTTACTCAGGCTCTAACACTTTTCTTCTCCTGTATCTGACAACCACAAAACACACATGTAGTACTGATCTCTCCCTAGTTTCTCTTACTTTTTAATTTTCTTCTGAAAACTGTCTTTATACCTTTTATTCTTACCTTCCAGTGACCTCACTCAAAACCAGAACCTTATTCTCTGAGGCCTTATTTCATTTCTAATATATATATATTTAATGTATATATTTTAAAACCTAAAGCATCTGTTTTGTCTTATTGCTGGCCTTATATAAACCTAGGGCTGCCCTCTATTACTTAAGACTCCTCTTCTTAAACACATCAAGGCATATTCATCCTTTTTTGCTGATGTTGCCCAAACACTTAAGGTTAAGTTTCAAACTGCTCATACATATGTCTTACCCACACCTGCACCTATTTTTGAGATTTGCCTTTCCAGACCCTGAAGGATTTAGGACTGTGTGTGCTGTGTAGTTAACGCTTGTGTGTTTTACACTAGTTGATGTTTGAGCTCAAGTTCACACCTGTTTTGAAGTGCTTTGTACTCTCTCCCCTCAGAATTCACATTTCAGTTTGTGGCTGAGCCACAAGGACTGACTTCACCATGCACTGTGGCACTGGAGAGCATGTGGGGCCTTTTTTTTTTTTTTTTAAAACTTTTCCTTCATTTGATGGGTAATATATAAGAGATATGCTGATCTATTAATACTCATAGATTTGACTATCTATTCAGAAAGCATTTCCTAAGTATACAGGCCTACATCACTTACTTGCAGATTCTGATTCATAAGGCATATAGATTGACACCAGGCTATGACAGTTTATCCTCCATGTTTTGAATAACAATTTCCACATACTTCTGGGATGGGAGAGGGATAATCTAGGAGGTTGGGATTAATATACACACAGTACTGTATGTAAATTAGATAACCAACAAGGATCTACTATATAGTACAGAGAACTCTGCTTAATACTCTGTAACAGCCTATATGGAGAAAGATTTTGAAAAAGAACAGATATGTGTTTATGTATAGCTAAACCACTTTGTTATCTGTCTGAAACTGATGCCACATTGTAACTCAACTATACTGCAGTATGAAATAGATAATTCTGATACTATTTGAGAGCTGCCAACTATACATCTACTCAGAGGGACTCAAAGGCAAGTAGAGATACAATAAAACCTGCTAGGAGCATAGGATGTAGTTGGGAGAGAAGAACAAAATCACGTGATATACATTGAAACTCAGTGTTACCAAGTACTATTGGATAAAGTTAGTCCTTTCCATAGTGTGTTAATAAGAAAAATATAGGCAGTAACTACTTCAGTGGTGGAGAAAATGGAGTTTAAGAGGCATCATTTTTTCAAAGTATGTGAGGAAATGAGGAGGGGGAGAGAGAAGCAGAGGGGGAAGGAAAGGGAGAACATTTCCTGGAGGACTTGTAAATTTTTCTGGAAGCAAAGCTGAAAAGCAGACTACTGAGTGTAAAAACCTGTCAGACTGACTTGTGATTGGGGTGAATATTTAAAAAAATATTTTATCATGTATTTTTGTAAGGATATCTTGAACAAGTACTGTCTTATTTTCCCACTGGCTTATAGGTAGTGGGCTGTATCTGAATACATACAATGTTTTACCCCATACCTAAGATTTCCTCTGCTATGTCTTCTGACATCCATGTACACTCATATTCCTTGTTCTACTTCCTATTCATGGTTTTTGTTGGGGTAATCACCCAGTTATCTGGGTGATTTGTGTTTCCCAAAGCTTTAGTTTCTTCTTTTAAGTTCTGATGGTCTTCTTTGCAAAACAGCAAATCTATGTGTGTTCATTATAGTTTTATGCTCCCTTTCCCAATATAGCAGATGTTTTCTATTTTTCCTTTTTCTGATCAAAAGAGAAAATATATGCTCAAGATTTCATCATAGGAGCTTGGGACTAAAAAGTGAGAATCACTGATGTAATAAATTTTATTTACATAAGAAATGTGTTAGCTTTGCTCAAGTACATCTAACTTTTCTTATTTGTGACCTTACAGACAAAGGCCACTCAGCCGTGTCCAGCTCTTTGCAACCCCGCTGAGATAGCCTGCCAGGCTCCTCTGTCCATGAGATTCTCCAGGCAAGAATTTTAGAGTGGATTGCTATAACCTTCTCCAGAGGATCTTCCCAACCCAGAGATTGAACCCTGATCTCCTGCACTGCAGACAGATTCTTTACCATTTGAGCTACAGGAAAATGCTAAATCTCATCCCACCATCCCTGGGTGGACAGAATGATCTCTGTTCGCTTCCAAGGCAAACCATTAAATATCACATGAATCCAAGTCTATGCCCCAACCAATAATGCTGAAGAAGCTGAATTTGAACAGTTCTATGAAGACCTAAAAGACCTTTTAGAACTAACACCCCCAAAAGATGTCTTTTTCATTATAGGGGACTGGAATTCAAACGTAGGAAGTCAAGAAACACCTGGAATAACAGGCAAATTTGGCTTTGGAATACAGAATGAAGCAGGGCAAAGGCTAACTGAGTTTTGTGAAGAGAACGTACTGGTCATAGCAAACAACCTCTTCCAAAAACACAAGAGAAGACTACACATCACCAGACAGTGAATACTAAAATCAGACTGATTATATTCTTAGCAGCCAAAGATGAAGATCTATACAGTCAGCAAAAACAAGACTGGGAGCTGACTGTGGCTCAGGTCATGAACTCCTTATTGACAAATTCAGACTGAAATTGAAGAAAGTAGGGAAAACCACTAGACCATTCAGGTATGACCTAAATCAAATCCCTTATGATTATACAGTGTCAGACTGAAATTGAAGAAAGTAGGGAAAACCACTAGACCATTCAGGTATGACCTAAATCAAATCCCTTATGATTATACAGTGGAAGTGACAAATAGATTCAAGGGATTAGATCCGATAAACAGAGTGCCTGATGAACTATGGACAGAGGTTTGTGACACTGTACAGGAGGTAGGGATCAAGACCATCCCCAAGAAAAAGAAATGCAAAAAGGCAAAATGGCTGTCTGAGGAGACTTTACAAATAGCTGAGAGAAGAAGAGAAGCAATAGGCAAAGGAGAAAAGGAAAGATATACCCGTTTGAACGCAGAGCTCCAAAGAATAGTAAGGAGAGGTAAGAAAGCCTTCCTCAGTGATCAATGCAAAGAAATAAGAGGAAAAAATAGAACAGAAAAGGCTAGAGGTCTCTTCAAGAAAATTAGAGATATCAAGGGAACATTTCATGCAAAGATGGGCAAAATAAGACAGACATAGTATGGACCTAAAAGAAACAGCAGATGTTAAGAGGTGGCAAGAACACACATAAGAACTATACAAAAAAGATCTTCATGACCCAGATAACCACAGTGGTGTGATCATTCACCTAGAGTCTGACATCCTGGAATGCACAGTGGGCTTTAGGAAGCATCACTATGAAAAACCTAGTGGAGGGGATGGAATTCCAGTTGGGCTATTTCAAATCCTGAAAGATGATGCTGTGAAAGTAGTGCACTCGATATGCCAGCAAATTTGGAAAACTCAGCAGTGGTCACAGGGCTGGAAAAGGCCAGTTTTCATTCCAATCTCAAAGAAAGGAAATGCCAAAGAATGTTTAAATTATCACACAACTGTACTCATCTCACATGGTAGCAAGGTAATGCTCAAAATGCTCCAAGCCAGGCATCAACAATATGTGAACTGTGAACTTCCAGATCTTCAAGCTGGGTTTAGAAAAGGCAGAGGAACCAGAGATCAAATTGCCAACATCTGTTGGATTATCGAAAAAGCAAGAGAGTTCCAGAAAAACATCTGCTTTATTGACTACACCAAAGCCTTTGACTGTGTGGATCACAACAAACTGTGGAAAATTCTTAGAGATGGGAATATTAGAGCTCCTGACCTGCCTCCTGAGAAATCTGTGTACAGGTCAAGAAGCAAGTTAGAATTGGACATGGAACAACAGACTGATTCGAAATTGAGAAAGGAGTACATCAAGGCTGTATATTGTCACCCTGCTTGTTTAACTTATATTCAGAGTACATCATGTGAAATGCTGGGCTGGATGAAGCACAAGCTGGAATCCAGATTGCTGGGAGAAATATCAATAACCTCAGATATACAGATGACACCACCCTTATGGCAGAAAGCGAAGAAGAACTAAAGAGCCTTTTGATGAAAGTGAAAGAGGAGAGTGAAAAAGTTGGCTTAAAACTCAACATTCAGAAAATGAAGATCATGGCTCTGGTCCCATCACTTCATGGCAAATAGATGGGGAAACAATGGAAACAGTGTGAGACTTTAATTTGGGGGTCTCGAAAATCACTGCAGATGGTGGCTGCAGCCATGAAATTAAAAGACACTTGCTCCTTGGAAGAAAAGCTATGACCAACCTACAGAGCATATTAAATTAAAGCAGAGACATTTCTTTGCTGACAAAGGTCCATCTAGTCAAAGGTATGGTTTTTTCAGTAGTCATGTATGGATAGGAGAGTTGGATTATAAGAAAAAGCTGAATGCCAAAGAGTTGATGCTTTTGAACTGTGGTGTTGGAGAAGACTCTTAAGAGCCCCCTGGACTGCAAAGGGATCCAACCAGTTACTCCTAAAGATCAGTCCTGAATATTCATTGGAAGGGCTGATGCTGAGGCTGAAGCTCCAATACTTTGGCCACCTGATACAAAGAGCTGACTCATTGGAAAAGAACCTGATGCTGGGAAAGATTGAGGCCAGGAGGAGAAGGGAACGAAGTGCATGAGATGGTTGGATGGCATCACTGACTCTATGGACATGAGTCTGAGTAAGCTCCGGGAGTTGGTGAATGACAGGGAAGCCTGGCATGATAAAAATGTTTCAGATAAGAACTCTGAAATTAATACATGTGGGAAGTTGCTTCTTGGTAATAATCAAGAGGATACTCATCCTGGGAAGCATCCAACAACCATAACCAAGATGGGAGATCCCTGAGTCATAATGAGGACCCTTGTGGGCAACAAAAGATTTGGCCTTTGAGACCACCTGTGGAAGGTCATGAGTACAGAGCAGCCACCTCCAGTGAGGCAGCCATCATCCCAGCAGAAAAGACTTAAAACAGAAGAGAGTACCCAGGATTATGAGGAACAGGGAGGGGCAAGATACCAGTGACAAGTCAGCTTTCCAAATCCAGCAGGAAATGCACAAGGGAGAATCACTCTGAAGTTACTGAGCATGAGACATCAACCCTCTTTCAACATCAGGAAATTAATGTAGAGAAAACCCACAAATCTCATGGAAATGAGAATTTCAGCAAGAAATCTCATCTTACTTTAACCTTATAAAACTCACGAGAGAAAATATTTGAATGTAGTCACTGCAAGAAATCGTTTTACCAGGAGTCCCACCTTACTGAACATCAGAAAGCACAAGAAGAGGAGCCATGTGACAATAATAAATGTGGGAAAACCTTCCAAACAGCACAAGATGCCATCCAGCAAAGAACTGATGCAGGAAAAAAAACCTGTGAATGTGACAAAGCCCCTGGGAAGTCAGCCATTACCAACCAGCAAAAGAAGCTTCATGTGTGTGTTGACTGCAAGAAATCCTTCCACGAGATCTCGCCCTAAAGCTGAGGCAGAGTACTCACACATGACAGAAGCCCTACCAGTGTAGATTGTGGGAAATCCTACACAAAATCAAACTTCAGCTGTCACCAGAGAATTCCCACAGGGGAGAAAACATAGGAGTATAAGGATTGTGGGAAATTTTTCTGTGTGAAATCGAATCTAACTAAATATCAGAAGATGCATACAGGGGAGAAACCTTTCAAATGCAATGACATGGGAAAACTTACTCACAGAAGTCACAATTTGCTTATCACCAGAGCACACACACAGGGGAGAAGCCGTGCAAATGTGATGAATGTGGAAAATCCTTCTATTCTGTGTAAATCAGCATTGCACCTCCACCAGGGGAAATAGAGAAGAAACCCTATAAACGTACTGAATGTGGGACATCCTCCTACTCTAAGTCAGGCCTAATTATTCATCAAGTCCCTCATACAGCAAAGTAACCTTATGAGTAATGAACGTGAAAAAACCTTATGTGTGAAGTCTACTCTCACTAAACATCATAAAATTCACTCAGGGTTGAAACCATATGAATGTAATGAGTGTGGCAAATCCTTCTCTATGAATTTGACCCTCACTGTCCATCAAAGAACTCATACTGGGGAGAAACCCCATGGGTGCAGTGAATGTGAGAACTCCTTCTACAAAAAGTCAGACCTCACAAAACATCAGAAAACACACAGGGGAGAAACCACACAAATATAATGAATGTGGGAAAGCCTTCTGTATTAAATCAACCCTCATACACCAGAGGACTCACACTTGGGCGAAATCCTTTAAATGCAGTGAATGCAAGAAGTCATTCTATGTGAAGTTGCTTCTTAATAGTCATCAGAGAAATCACACAGGAAAGAAATCCCATGTGTGTAAAGTATGTGGGAAAGCCTTCTCTGAAGTCAAGCCTAACTGGTTTATCAGACGACACACTCAGAAGAGAAATACTACGAATATAATGAATGTGAGAAGTCAACCCTCAGCACTAGAGAATACACATGGGAGAAACCTTCAAAGTTAAAGGATGTAGTAAACTTTCTTTCAGAAGTCACACACACTTAACGTCAGTGAACATACACAGGGAGAAACCTTATCAATGTGAAGAATGTGGGAAAAATTTCCTCCAGAAATCACATCTCACTGAACACCAGAGAACATACACTGGAGAGAAACCCCATGGGTATAGTAAATGTGTAAAATCTTTCTGTTTTAAGTCAGCCCTAACCATGCATCAGAGGACTCACACTGAAGAGAAGGCTTATAAATGTAGTGAATGTGAGAAAGCTTTCTGAAATCATACCTCACTGTGCATCAGAGAACTCACACAGGGAAGAACCCCTTCAAATGTAATGAATGTGGGAAAAGGTTTTATGTGAAGTCAAATGTCATTAATCATCAGAGAATCCACACAGGGGAGAAGCCCTATGAATGTAAGAGATGCGGGAAGTCCTGTATGAAGTCAACCCTCACAGTACACCAGCAAACACCACAGGGGAGAAGCCTTATGAATAGAACAAATATGGGAAATCCTTCTACAAAAGTCAACTCTAAATATGAAGTGACTCACACACAAGAGATATGCTGAATGGCAGCAGATGTGAAAAATATTCCTGTGTAGAGTCATATGTGTCATACCTTTGAGAATTCATGGGAGAAAACTTGAGCTCATGTACATCAGAGAGCTCATTAGGAGAGAGGGTCTCTGAGAATGTTATTTGTAGAGAGGGGGTGGAACAAGGTTTCTTTGATTTTACCTTTTTGTGAATTTTTAAACTTTGAACAAATGAGTGAATTACATATTCAAAAGTAAAAAGATTCTGAAATTGAAATCAACTTAATATCAAATTGGCAACTTGACCACACAAAATAAGTAATTATTTGAAGAAATATTGCACTCTATGTTATGACTATACATCCTTAAATGAAAGTGTTTAAGGACAAAAATGCCAGCCAAAAATTATAAAATCACTCATCAGTTTTCTTCCTGATAATATTGCTGTTTATTTGAATCTATTTTGTGTACACTGTAGGAGAAAGCTAAAAGAAATTATAAAAGTTACTAGGAATCAAAACTTCCAGTTTAAGAGAAAAGACAACCATAGAAATCAAAGAATTCATGTGACCTCCCTATGATGATAAATATGAATCAAAAAATATTATTCACTTTTTAAATTACATATTTCATAGCTCTGTCCACTGAGTAACATCCCCCAGAGTGGTGAGAAAAGTCAGTTCCCAACATTGGCCCCTACAAGGAACCAGGACTCCTTGGAGAAAGAGCTCAGTCTAGGTCACACCCAGTTTGTGCAAGGTGAGCCTGGGCCTCCTTGGTCAAAAACAAAGGAAGCACTATCAATGGGAATGTGTCAGAGTCAAATGTGAGTCAAACATGAGGCAGTGTGATGGCACTCCCCTGGTTTTCAGGCTGGCTCTGTGTTGGATGTGCCTTTAGTGCTTGACCAGGCTGGTTCCACTCTGCCTTAGTCTTCACTTCCAGCTTACAGAGTTGCTAGGTGAGTGCATAGGCACTTTCCACATCTTTTCTGAGTTATGTCCCACCCTGCACACATACAATGTGCACATGGAAGCTTTTAAAAGCTCTTATCCCCACACACGTCAGTTTTCCAACCTCTTCCTTCCCCAGGTTCTCAGTATGTCTGCTGCTCACCTTGACTGTTATCCTGCCCCAGGTTGCTGCCCCCAGTATTTGTGCCTTTAAATGCCTTTGGCACCAGCCCTCTGGGAAGACTGCTCTGAGCCCAGGAGACGACAAAGGGAAGCCCTGCTCCCTTCTTACAGACAATGGCCAACAGGTGAGATGCACAGCCCAGTTCTATGGGAATGAAGTCTGATTCTTGCCTGGTCCAGCAGCTTGTACCTGGAGCAGCAGCTGTCACCCACTGGCTGCTAACCTGAGGTGCTGGGGGGATGTTGGCTAGGCAGCTCTGACAGAAAAGGCACAGGTATCATTTAGGCAACTAAGCCATAAAATTCTGGTTAAAACTGAACAGAATAAAACATTATTGAGGATTGTAAGTGCAGGTCTTTAATTTTCCTGTGTGTATGTCTTCAGTATTTCTGGAGCAGTCCTGGGCACAATGTTAACTGTACTACTCAGCTCAAAACATTTATTTTCAGTGTTGGTATCCCCATTCTTTCTTCATGCCAAACCCCAGTTCCATCCCTTCCCCCACAGGCACTCACTGATAAAGGTAGGACCTTTAGCACTCACTATTGTAACTTCCCTGGTGGCTCAGACAGTAAAGCATCTGCCTACAATGTGGGAGACCCAGGTTCAATCCCTGGGTCGGGAAGATCCCCTGGAGAAGGGAATGGCAATCTACTCCATCCAGTACTATTGCCTGGAGTCTCCCATGGACAGAGGAGCCTGGTAGGCTATAGTCCATGGGGTCACAAAGAGTCGGACCATGACTAAGCGGCTTCACTTTCACTTTTCACTATTGTAGCTTCTGTAAGGGTGTAACTTTAATTGATATAAGCATTGTTTACTTGTATGACTTCTCATTCCATCGATTTTTTCCATTCATATCTAAAAGTGCTAACTGGATGTGCTACATGCAAGTAGAACACACATTTCTGACTGCTAGACACCATCTCAATGCATGATCCACTTTTTACCACCTCTTCTAGTGACAGTCACCTAGGATACCTCAAAATCTTGCTGTGGTGAAACTCCCGGTATACACATTCTCTTGTGTATAGAACCTCTCAGGGGTTTATAAACACAGGGAATACTGCACGATACAGCATTAAATTTAAAATGTATGTCCAGGTCAGTATCATTTTATATACTTATGCAGGATACAAACATTACCAGTCACTGCAGTGGAATAAAGAAGAGAGGGTCAATCCATAGCCTCAGAATATTGCCCTGGTGTTAACAATGGTCTTCATTTTGACCTGTTTGAGAGGCCAACCAATGAACCACCATTTCACATTAGGATGACTGGGGCTGGGGGGTGTTGGGGGGTGGGTGAGAACCTTGGAGAATCTCTCACCTGTAGGTGCCAGGAGGGGTCAACCCCTGGCCTAGCCCCTGGAAATCCACTGGGAGTTCCTAATCTGCTCACGCTCCACAGGATGAAGTCACTGTGCATATAAAGAGCAAGCATTTGCGCTCTGCCCCAATTCCGCATTCACTCCTTGCTGCCGGATGGGTGAGTGGGCCATCTCCCATGGTGCCTTCTTTCGTGAATGCAGGTCTTGCCAGGAATAGTTTAAAACTTTTCAAATATTGCATTCCATCCATCAAATATAAGACAAACCATTATTTTAAGTACCTCTAAAGAAGAAAAAACACCAGTTAAATTAGAATGTATTACACTATTTCAGAGATGTAATAGTATGAAAACACTGATGTCTCTGAAACAATAGAGAAATTCTACAACCGTATTACTGAAGAGGCAGTTGAGGGCCACATACACATTTATAGGGCCCTTTGGTATCAGGCACTTCATAACAGAAAAAGAACGTGGTAAATCATTTATAAGCTTTCCAAATATTTTACTTAAAATGCATACTGGGTACTTAAGCTACTTCCCATTAGTGTGGGAAAGCTTCAACAAGTATACTATGAATATATAGTTCCTACATAAAACTATACACTGTATGAGAATCTTAGTACCTGTTATATAGCAGATCAAGATCATCTAGACAAATCTGATGGAAAAGTGATGAGCAAGAAAAACGGGAGCCATGTGTGACAGAAACATATGAGAAACATAGCATCTCATTTCTGCAGAAAGGAGTGGATGACTCAAATAATACATGCTATCAGGCTAATCACTGGAAAAGAAACAAAAGTGAGTCCTTACCTTACGCCATATATCATCAGCAACACAGTAGCAATGACTCATGAGTAACAAATTAACCTAAACAAAATTTATGTCATGCATTACAGAAAGAAAGATATACCTGACATCATATCAGGCTCCAAAAGTTCTTAGGTCAGTAATGTAAAAATTGAGGAAAACATACACATTGAATTGTTTCAAGTTTCTAATACTCAAATATTTGAGTAATATTTACACCAAAATTTACAGAAAATAAGATCATTTCTATGTCAACACCTCAAAAAAAGTAATTTATCTAAAGCCCACTTCTCATCTGCATAACTCCTACAAGCTCTATATCTTTAGTTAACACTGGAAGCAACCTAAATCAATCTACAATTCAGTTTTACACAAAAGAAACAGTCCAGAGATAGAGTGGCTACACAGCTGGCTGGTTCAGTAGCTCAAGAGCATCATCCAGGTCCCAGGTTCTTCCAGTCTTTCTGCTCTGCCATGCACAAATTATAACCATCGTTGAAAGACACAGCCAGGTAAGGAAACGTTGAACAGGATCCCACTTCACCTGGCATGATTCCTTGAAGCTTTGAAGAAACCTTTTCCAGAAATAACATGCTCAAGATATTTCCTTTACCTGTCTAGAATGGGGTCCTCCGAATACTCTAAACCAATTACTGGCTATGAGAAAGGGATTATCATTATTGGTTGAAACCAATCAGGACTTATCCCCTGTTCCATCAAGAGAAATGGATATCCAGACTCGGGCAGCCAAAAACAAGGAATGAGTGACTAGGTTGGTCACTCAGCAACACCAGCTACAACCCGTACGAACCTGCTCTCTCAATCCATTCAGGAAGGAACAAACCATGGTCTTAAAAACACCACCGTATCAAATAAAAATATAGCTAATCTCTAGGTTACATAGTACATGTGCTCTGCACACTTACACTTACAAAGGCATCTAAATAAAAAACAGTAAGTGAAAAAATAGATTAAAATGAGACTATTTTAAGCACTTTTTTTAAAAACCGTACTGATTGCAATGAGTCCTACAGCTGTCCCTTACTACAGAGACTTATGGCATTAACCATTTTAAATTATGCAATTTTCTACTTTATGCACAGATTTTTATCTCTTGCTGATTCAGATACAGTTAAAACACTATTAAAAACATTGGTTTACTTATGGAAGACTTAATTCATTAACAATGATAAAATCCATTTATAAATGCCAGGGAAGAGCACAAATAGAAGTATACTTCATATCTTTCAAATATTAGTTCATTATCTATACATATTTAGATGCTAGCATAGTGGTGCTATTTAAAATACCTTAGAAATTATTCTAATAAGGATACAATGCCTTTTCAAACATGATTCATGCCGAACATACAACTCCTGTACTGCAGCATTCTAAAAAGCAAACAGAAACACCCAAACATCCTCAGGATCCACTCATGTGTGAGCTTAATGTTGCCATGCTGCCATCTTAATTAGCTACCCAGCGATTTTACAGCTTCTATGTACATAAGGAGCATGTTTATCCAAAACAGCCACCCTCTGTGGTTTCTTTTTCACAAAAGCTTGACATTTTATCAGAAACAAATTTTAGTTTCATAATTTCCAACAGAATGTTTTCCACATTCCTTGAGAGATATCTCCTTGGTCTGAATTCCCTGATATGTAAAAGTTTGAATTCATAGTGAAACTATGTCCAATTTAAATACTGATAGGTTTTTATTCCTGTCAGCATGTCATGTGGCCTAGTTACAGCTGTGGTTTCCAACCTGCAAACTTTCAGGTTCCAAGTCTGACAAATACTCACAGGTTTGTTCACAACCACCTGTGTGAACTCTCAAGCTCGGGATGGTAGGAGTTCCTCATTGATTATATGAGAGGGTTCTGTGATGTTATAAGAGATCTGACTTCAGAGAAGCCTTCCCACATCAAGTACATTCATGTTCCCTCTCCTGTGAATTCTCTGATGGCTGTTGAAGGCTGATTTGTGGTAGAATTTTTTTCCACATTCGGTACATTCATATGGCTTCTCTCCTGAGTGAGTTCTGTAATGTACAGTGAGGTATGACATCCGAGAGAAAGCTTTTCCACATTCGTTACATTCAAAAGGTTTCTCTCCTGAATGAATTCGATGATGTATAGTGAGATACGACATCTGAGAGAAGAATTTGCCACATTCGTAACACTCATAGGCTTTCTCTCCTGTGTGTGTCCTCTGGTGTCTGTTAAGGGCTGAATTCTGGCAGAAGGTTTTCCCACATTCGTTACATTCGTAGGGCTTCTCTCCTGAATGAATTCTGTGATGTATTGTGAGGTATGACATTTGCGAGAAGAACTTCCCACATATGTAACATTCATAGGGCTTCTCTCCTTTATGTATCCTCCGGTGTCTACAAAGGGCAGAATTCTGGTAGAAGGTCTTCCCACATTCGTTACATTCGTAGGGCTTCACTCCTGAGTGAGTTCTGTGATGTATGGTGAGGTACGACAACTGGGAGAATAACTTTCCACACTCATTGCACTCATAGGGCTTCTCTCCTGTGTGGACTCTCTGGTGTCTCATGAGGGCTGAGTTAAGGTAGAAGGTTTTCCCACACTCGTTACATTCATAGGGCTTCTCTCCTGAATGAGTTCTGTAATGCACAGTGAGATATGACAGCCGAGAGAAGAACTTTCCACACTCGTTGCACTCATAGGGCTTCTCTCCTGTGTGTGTCCTCTGGTGTGTGGTGAGGGTAGACTTGCGGCAGAAGCATTTCCCACACTCGTTGCACTTGTAGAGTTTCACACCTGTGTGAATTTTCTGGTGGTCATTAAGGGCTGACTTCTGGGAGAAGGTTTTTCCACAGTCATGACAAACATAGGGTCTCTCTCCTGAATGTGTTCTCTGGTGCTGTGGAGGTGTGTCTTCTGGCAAAAGGCTTTTCCACAGTAGCTACATTCATAGGGCTTCTCTCCTGAGTGAGTTCTCTGGTGTTGAATGAGGTGCAACTTCTGGTAGAAAGTTTTCCCGCATTCAGTACATTCATAGGGCTTCTCCCCTGTGTGTGTTCGCTGATGCACAGTGAGGGTGCCCTTCTGGCAGAAGGATTTCCCACACTGATTACATTCATAAGGTTTCTCTCCCGTGTGAGTCCTCTGGTGGATAATAAACTTGGACTTCTTACAGAAGGATTTTCCACATGCGTTGCACTCATAGGGTTTCATTTCCAAATGAGTTGTTGGGTGCACACTGAGGTTTGACATTTGGAGAAAGGCTATTTCAGATTCGTTCCACTTGTAGGGCTTCTCCTCTATATGGTTAACAAACACTGTATCCTTCTGAAAGGCTTTCTGGCATTCGATATATTCAAAGGGTTTCTCCAAAATGTGAATGTTCTGATAAATACTTTCTCCATTTAGAGCATAAGCCTCTCCGTTTTGGTTAAATTCATAAGGTTTATCTCCGAGATGAGTTTTTTCAAGCTTCACGTGGAGAAGTGATCTCCCACAAGCACTACATTCATCAGGTTTCATTCTTGCATAGCTGCCATCACTACTAATATATTCTGAAGTAGACTTTAAACTCTTTTCACAGTAATCACACTGATGGGATATTTTTCTTAAAGGAACAGGGCTTGTTTTCACATTACAAGTCTTACCAAGACCATTACCTCTCCCTTCAGGCAGGGTTTTGATGTTAATGGATTCAGTTTGCCTTGAATGTTTGTCTTCATTTTCCTGGCTTCCCTCCATCAGATCATGAACTTTCCAGACTTCTAAAAAGAGGCAAGATTAACCAATTTTTATGCAACTTCCTAGGTAAGAAGTGACATGTGACTTGTACACAAGCATTTCATTGTGGCACAGGTGCTAGCTTCTTGGACAGGTGAAAACCATTCCAAGTGTATTTTTCCCCCTTATTTTAATTTGGAATAAACTGCACATGCACACTCACAAGTTCCATGATCTCCAGTGGTGAAGAAAGCTGATAAAAACAAGTGATAAAGAATCCACCTGCAGTACAGGAAATACAGGTCTGATCCCTGGGTCAGAAAGATGCCCTGGAGGAGGAAATAGCAACCCACTCCAGTACACTTACCTGGGAAATGCCATGGACAAAGGAGCCCGGCAGGTTACAGTCCATGGGGTTGCAAAGAGTCAGACATGACTGAGTACATGCACACATTAATATTTCAAAGTTTTGTTCAAAACTGAGTACAGAAGGTAAAACTGTGGAACAATGATCTGAAGATAAGAGGATGCTGGATAAATGCCTGATTCTTAGATATGAAAGGGCTCACACCAAACAGGTCAACTGATGGGGGAGCAATGAGTTTAGCTGCTGCACAAGGACCAGGAGGACTGTGCAAGAGGTCTCCACTTCACACCAAGTAGCTTCATATCGCAGGGAGACACAGAGCACAGTCTAAGGTGCTACCACCTACACTGAGATGGTTTGGTACCAATATGCCCCAGCTTATATTCAATTGCAAGACTCTGCTCCTGTTGTTTTACTAAATTTGCCTGACTTATAGCCTTTAATCTCAAAATCTATCTTTCCTGAGGCAAAAACCTGAGAAAAGATAGGTTTCCTCAGAATCTATCAAAACTTGAGGAGGGTGGGTGGAGAAGCCCAAGCAGAAAACACAGTCAACAGACTTCTTGATCAGACCTAGATTTTTTCCCAAAGCATCACCTTGAGATGGAGTCAAAGTCAAGGGAAGGAAGAGACTGATATTAGATCTGAAAGGGAAAGCTTGAGTTCAGACTTAAAGAATGTGTAATCTGGACAAATAACCCACACTTCAGTGAAACAGAAGAGACTTCAGAAGTGTGGACCAAATGAAGTTTAGCCAGAGTTTCAGGAAACAATACAAAATTAAAATTTATGGGCAACATAGGGACAATATTGTGTGATTCTGAAAAGAGGAAGAATTTAAACTGCCTTTAGGAATCAACAGGAATGGCTGTCGGCTCATCCTGTGAGACTAGTGATAAGAAGGATTCAAGTCAGGGGAACACATCTTGCAAATCCAGTGAGAATAGAGGAGCGCCTACAGCTCTCTCAGGAAACAATGAACCAGGAACAGGTAGACAGAGCAGCATGAAACACATAAAAGGCTTAAATACCTAGGATAGGAGGACCTTCTGAAGAGCTTGGGGAATAAACCACCAGAGGGTGAGGCAGATCCTTCAGGGATGTTTCTCGAGGGGGGAGAGTTGGGGTGGTAAGTGAATCAGGACTCATTTCTCTGTCTCCTACTTGACTGAGCACCTGCTCAGACACAACATGATTCAAGATATTGCCGACAGAACAGAAAGTAAGAGACAAGACGAAAGTGTCTGGCGGAATAGGGAGACCCTGTGATGCTATCACCAAACTCCAGCAGGAATGAGTGCCCGTGATCAGAACAGCACAAGTGAACTGTGTTCACTGGTTTATGCACAGGATGGGGGTGTGAACTCTGACCTCAAAGAAAGAGAAGTGAGAAGTGAAGCCAGGGACAGAAACAAGCTTGAGGCATTTCATGGGAAAGAAGAAAGAAACTAATGAGAACATGGAGAGTCAGGAGTTACTCTCTGATGACAGACGATATATATGCCTGTCAACAAAATGCCATAAGAAGTTCTGAGGTTTAAGAGGAGGAAGGAAGCAAGCAGATTTTGATTCAGAGCAGAAGCCAGAATGGGAAGCTCTACCAACCTAAGCTGCTGTGGGGAAGGAAAAAGCCTTAGGGAGTAAGATTCGAGTTGCCGGAGTGCAAGAACAACTTTCTTTAGTCACTTCTCAGGTTTGGCACCATTAAACAGATCCAGCAAGAAACACTCCTGAGTGACCACCCTCCCTACTGCCACCCCCTCACACCCACCTGGGTGACTCTGAAGCAGGAATTCTCCTTCCACCACCCACGGCTCTTCTCCTTGCTCCAATTTGGTGATGACTTCTGGTTTGATAATGTGACACCCTGTTAACAGATACAAAGAGAACTTGAACTTGGCTGCTAGGCTTCCAGATCTGTCATGTAAGCAAAAGGCTGGCTTACAAGCTACAGGAGAGAAGTGCCATTGGTGCTGTGCCTGAATCAGAACCTACCTGGAGGTAGAGACCACATGCCCTACCTGGTACCCCAGATGATTCCAGTTGTTCTGTCAAGTTCAAAGTTAAAGTGTGTGTGTCTGTGTATGTGTATGCTTGCTCAGCTGACTCTAGGCAACCCCATGGACTGCAGATTGTCAGGTTCCTCTGTCCATGGGATTTTCCAAGCAAGAATACTGCAGTGGGTTTCCATTTCCTACTCCAGGGGATCTTCCCAACCCAATTCAGTTTTATAAGATCGAACCTGAATCTCTTACATTCCCTGCATTGGTAGGTGGATTCTTTTACCACTGTGCTGCCTGGGAAGCCCACAAGTTCAAAGTTAAAATCATTAAGTTAGAGGGAAATCTAGCTTATCTCACTCCTCACCCACAGAGATGAGGTGGCTGTAGTTCTCCAGCATCACGTCCTTGTAGGTCGTCTTCTGCTCAGGGTCTAGGTGCTGCCACTCCTCCTGTGTGAAGTCCACGGCCACGTCCCTGAATGACACTGACTCCTGTAATGGCACCATAGTGGGAACTGGGTGACATAGAGCAGATACACGGGGACAAGAGCTCACTGGTCAAGTTTACACTGTGTACCTTTTCTATATTATGGGCCTTACAGAAAGAAAATAAATATAAAACACTGCCGTGAGTTTGCTCAATGTACAGGAAAAAAAAAAAATACAGCCTTACACTATGAGCCAGCAACAGTCCTGAGGACAAGACCAGCAGACAGAGCCTGTCCCTCAAGAAGCACAGGCCTGAGGGCAGTGTGCAAACCCAAGATGCACTGCGCTCCTTCATTCTGCTTCCAGAACATTAATAACATCAGTTGGTTCTCCTTTGTCTTCCCTGGCCGCTCCTTCACTGGCTCCTCTTCTCCTCTCAGTCATCCTCAAGTCATCATAGGGGCCTGGGGCTCATTCTTTTCTTGTACCCTTGGCTTTGATGGTGATCTCATCTTGTCTCATGGATTTAATAACCTGTGCTGTGGCATGCTGTGCTTAGTCACTCAGTCGTGTCCAACTCTTTACGACCCCATGGACTATAGACTCCTAGGTTTCTCTGTCCTTGGGGATTCTCCAGGCATTAATAACCTTCCACACTTCAACATTTCCCAATGTTTATCACCAGCCCAAGCGTCTCTTCTGTTCCTGCCCTGAGCTCCTCCTACAACTCACAGAAGGAACCGAGCTGTAGTATTCACCATGGTTAGCAAGGTGATGAGCAAGCCAGGCAGCACATCCCAGTTCCATATTTTACTACAGAGAGAAGCCTGCCTCGACCTGACCCTGGCCTGCTCCCCAAGCTATTGGAAACAGCTTATTTTGTCCCGCCGAGCCAGAGAGTTAGAATCTCTTCATCCCCCAACACCTTCCAGGGACGGAGCTCACTTACTCCTGATGAGAGGCATAGAGTGCACAAGAGAACTGGAAACTGCCACACCCAGATCTGTGAGTGTGGATGTTCTGAGTAAATTCACAAACACTCACACTCACACAGTCATTACAGCCTGTTTCCTCCTGTACCGTCACCTCTAGAATAAAGACAACAATGGTGCCTGTCACATGATACAGATCAGTACCAAACAGGCTCTTTCATGGAAAGCACTTAACACAGTTCTTTGGACATAACACACTTTTCAATACCTGCTATTATTGTTGATTATCTACTGTGTATCTCATCACTCTTCAAATCAGAATAAATCAGAAAACATAAAAGTAAACTTAAGTAAACGTAATGGGTCTGTTAAATTTATGCAATTGCCCATAAAAGATTACAAAACAGTGCCAGTGTGTTAAAACCAATAAGGTTCAGGTACTCTCAACAGACAGAGAAGGCAAAGGCAACCCACTCCAGTACTCTTGCCTGGAAAACCCCAGGGTCGGGGGAGCCTGGTGGGCTGCCATCTATGGGGTCACACAGAGTGGGACACGACTGAAGCGACTTAGAGGAGCTAATCCATGTCAAGGTCAGGAGGGGCAGCGGCGAGGAGATACCCCTCGTCCAAGGTAAGAGAAACCCAAGTAAGACGGTAGGTGTTGCAAGAGGGCATCAGAGGGCAGACACACTGAAACCATACTCACAGAAAACTAGTCAATCTAATCACACTAGGACCACAGCCTTGTCTAACTCAATGAAACTAAGCCATCCCTGTGGGGCAACCCAAGATGGGTGGGTCATGGTGGAGAGGTCTGACAGAATGTGGTCCACTGGAGAAAGGAATGACAAACCACTTCAGTATTCTTGCCTTGAGAATCCCATGAACATTATGAAAAGGGAAAATGATGGGATGCTGAAAGAGGAACTCCCCAGGTCAGTAGGTGCCCAACAAGCTACTGGAGATCAGTGGAGAAATAACTCCAGAAAGAATGAAGGGATGGAGTCAAAGCAAAAACAGTACCCAGTTGTGATGTGACTGATGATAGAAGCAAGGTCCAATGCTGTAAAGAGCAATATTGCACAGAAACCTGGAATGTCAGGTCCATGAATCAAATTGAAAGTGATCAAACAAGAGATGGCATAAGTGAACGTCAACATTCTAGGAATCATCAAGCTAAAATGGACTGGAACGGGTGAATTTAACTCAGATGACCATTACATCTACTACTGCGGGCAGAAATCCCTGAGAAGAAACTGAGTAGCCATTATGGTCAACAAAAGAGTCCAAAATGCAGTACTTGGATGCAATCTCAAAAATGACAGAATGATCTCTCTTTGTTTCCAAGGCAAACCATTCAATATCACATGAACCCAAGTCTATGTCCCAACCAATAATGCTAAAAAAGCTGAATTTGAACAGTTCTATGAAGACCTACAAGACCTTTGAGAACTAACATCCAAAAAAGATGTCCTTTTCATTATAGGGGACTGGAATGCAAAAGTAGAAAGTCAAGAAACACCTGGAGTAAAAGGCAAATTTGGCCTTGGAATACAGAATGAAACAGGGCAAAGGCTAACAGAGTTTTGCCAAGAAAATGCACTGGTCATAGCAAACACCCTCTTCCAACAACACAAGAGAAGACTCTACATATGAACATCACCAGATGGTCAATACCAAAATCAGACTGATTATAGTCTTTGCAGTCAAAGAAGGAGAACCTCTATACAG
>SJYC01034745.1:0-11311 GCA_006408675.1 Madoqua kirkii
GCTATCTAGATTGGTCATAACTTTCCTTCCAAAGACTAAGCATCTTTTAATTTCATGGCTGCAGTCACCATCTGCAGTGATTTTGGAGCCCCTCAAAATAAAGTCTGACACTGTTTCCACTGTTTCCCCATCTATTTGTCATGAAGCAATGGGACCAGATGCCATGATCTTAGTTTTCTGCATGTGGAGCTGTAAGCCAACTTTTTCACTCTCCTCTTTTACTTTCATCAAGAGGTCTCAATTGGAGGATAATTGCTTTCTAATATTGGGTTGATTTCTGTCATATACCAACATGAATCAGCCATAGGTATATGTATGTCCCCTGTCTCTTGAACCTTCCTCCCACCTCCCACCCCATCCCACCCTTAGAGGTTTTCTCGTGGATTTAAGCTCCCTGCATCACATTTCTACTGGCTGTCTCATTTTACATATGGGAAGGTGTATGTTTCAATGCTGCTCTCTTTGATGTGTATTTCCTTGATGACTAGTGATGTTGAGTATCTTTTCATATATCTGTCGGTCATCAGCATGTTGTGATGGCCTCTGCCCTCCCTACCACTCTCCTTCAACAGGCATTCCTGATCCTGAATAAGCAGTAAACTTACTCAATTTTTTTTTAATCACAAAAATTATCTCCCTTCCAATGTACTGTTTTTTTCACTTATTTACTGCATTTGCTGTTTATTTTCTCTTAATCCTTCCCTCCCACCCACACCAGAATGAAAGCTGTATATGAGGAGACTTTTTATTTGTTTGCTCTGTTATAGCACAGTGCCTTGAAAAGGATCTGGTAGACAGTGGTAGCTCAATAAATTTGTTGAATGAATGAATCCTGCAATCTTTCTCAATAAGCACTTTCAAATACTAGAGAATTCAGAGTTGTAATTCAGATAAGGAGTGCCTAATAAGTTTTCAACCTATTTGTTGGTTTTACTCAGCTCGTGAATGTATTTTGTCATTTTACTTTAGATGTGGCTTAGATGTACTTTTTGTCATTTTAGTATTTAGATATAATTTTTTAAAATGACACCATTAGATGTTTTCCCCTTCTGGGAAAAAAAGAAAGATAATTTTAGGGAGACTCAGACTCTTGATGAAGACGGGGCTTATACCACACTTTAGTCTTCTCAGGAATTCCTGGACATATCATTCTCCTCATTAAGTATAAGCTGTTTCAGCCCTGACGTGTGAGGTTCAGGATGTTGGAGATAACTGACTCTATTGTGGAGATATGCCAGTTGAGTCAGCCACCTGAAGTCACAGCAATCGTCCTTGCTGGCATTATCAGTGCCATGGAAAAACTCTCTTATTGCATCCTTCATTTTGAAGACCTGTATGTGTATCTGTCTCCTTGGAAGATAGAATCATTCATGTTACCAATTTCTTCACATAGGATGCTCAAAAGATATTCAGTTGGGTTGAAATAATCAAGTCCATATTTTCTTCAAAAAGTTTATAATTGATTTGTTTAAAGATCAGGAAATAATTGAACTCCAGCTCATCTCTTGGAATATAGAAAAATGGGGATTGAGGTTTAAGTGCAAAGGTTGCATGAGCCAGCATACCCTGGAGGCACTGCCGTGGGGATTTCAAACACTAAACTCTGCTTTCTGGTTTATGTATGTTTGATGCTGTCAGGACTGTCTTTAATTATTCTTTTAACTCTTTGGCAAAAAGAAGATAATTGATTCTGATAGCTCTTCTCTAAACCAGAATCTGCTCTAGCTCTTTCTTATACTCTTTGGAGTAAAGAAAGACAGAGAAATACATTGGTGATGGCTTTGCAATGAGAATTGTAGGGGAGATAAAGGAAACAGGTCCTTATGAACTCACATTCTTCTTTTCCTGTGAAAACATTTCTGTGATTCCTTGCAGTTCTCTCAAGACTGGAGAATAAAGATTGTGTTGTAGATGTAACAGTCTTAATTAGTAAAACTGACAAGAAAATACTTATCTCTTTATGTTGAATGACAGGAAAACACAACTTAGGGAATTTGTCACTTATGATTGAACAGAATTACATTTGAGTCTTACACATTTGTCTCAACCTGATTAGTTCACAGGCAGGTTTTTGTTTAGCTTCCTGGATCATGAATATTCTGAAGTCTTAGCTTTTCTTATCAGCAAAGGAAAGCAATTTATAATATGAGGCCTGAACAAACAAAGCACTTTAGACTCTTTTCCAGTTTCCCTGCTAGAGAAGCTGATTTTCTGCTTAAAAGGGAAACTCACATTTTCAAATGTCATATTTTTCTTGATCAAAGAGAAGGGGGTTCATTATCTTCTAAACTTTTTTTAGGAACAGGAAAACTTTTTTTTTTTTTTAAATTTCACAATACTGATTCTAAGACAACTTCACCAAACATAATTGTGCCTCCAAAAATAGTCATTCACTCAAACAACTATCTCTTCTAAAGAGCACAAATATTTATCATTTCTCCTTTATAAATATTGAATACTACGCACATATGCCAAGAACCGACTCATTCTTTGCAAGTCAGCAGTTTTATCCAATAGTAAAGAAACATGTCTGCTGTCATATGTAGTGTTATTTGCTATAGAAAATTCACCAAAAGCCTGTTCTGAGCACAATATTTGGCTTTAGTTCTATATGAATCACAAGAGTCTTATCAATAGATATTGTAGCTTGTACCATTTTTTTTTTCCGTATGTGAAATACAGTTTTGAAAAATGCCCCCCTCCCCTCTTATTTTTGGTCTCTTACTTAAGTTAACTGACTGAATTTGGGGACACTAGCATTACTTTTTTAAATCAGTTTTTCCAGAGAAGACATTGTACCTTTGAAAGTGAACCTCAGGCTCTGATAACTTCATGTCACTAGTAGCTAAGGTTTTCATACAGTAGCAGCATGATTTTTCTGGACTCCTGGGGAGTGGTGGAAGGCAGTGCCAGGGACAGCTGGCAAGATTCCTCTTTCTGTTGATGAAGATGTGCCCTTCCAGTCAAGAGCCTTGCTTAATTTGGTCTATGAACCAGGAGAGTGTTGTACTTATAAACATTCCCTTCAAAAAAGGGAAAAGGTTCTTAGTGTTTATTTTTCCAGATTAGGAATATCCACATAGAAAAGAAGAGGCAAAAACAAGAATCGTCTTTCTTGTACTTCTGCCTGGGTCCTACCTGATTTGTGGGATTCACTGGAGACTTAGCTCCCGAGAACAGGAGCCCAGAATGGCAGCCTGGGCCTGTTTCTGTCTGGGGCCGCTGCATGCCTCATGCTTCTGTTAAAGCTTGTGTCCTTTGCCAAAAAAAGTTAGGAATTTATATAGGTGTCTGGGTGTATGTATGTGTGTCTACTACCCACAAATTCAAAACCTATTTCCAGAGGTAGAATAACACACTGAGGACTCAGAGTTAATAAAGTGGTTGGCTCCATCAATCCCCATTTTCAGATATTTATCACTCTATTTTCTGGCCATATTTTATTTTTTAGGTGCTCGTCCTAAATCACTGTAGGTACAAATTCACTTGTCTCAGCACATAGAGTTATGTTCCTACTTAAGTTCCCTCTTTTATTTATATTTACAACATCAGTGTGAGTGGTACTACATTTTCAAACTTTTCAGTGGCTTTATTGAGGTGAGTTGATTTATAATAAACTGCACATGTATAGAATATGTCATTTGATGAGTTGAATAGATGTATAAACCTATGAAGTTGTCAAGAAACCATTTTACAGTCAAGATAATGAACATATCCATCACCCTTAAAAGTAACTTTGTGCCTACTCATAATTCCTCTCTCCAACTGTATGTCCATCCCTAGGCAACCACTAATCTGTTTCCTGTTATTGTAAGTTAGTGTGGCAAGGCTGTACATTGTCACCCTTCTTATTTAAATTTTATGCAGAGTACATCATGAGAAATGCTGGACTGGAAGAAACACAAGCTGGAATCAAGATTGCCGGGAGAAATATCAACAACCTCAGATATGCAGATGACATCACCCTTATGGCAGAAAGTGAAGAGGAACTAAAAAGCCTCTTGATGAAAGTGAAAGAGGAAAGTCAAAAGTTGGCTTTAAGCTCAACATTCAGAAGATCATGGCATCTGGTCCTATCATTTCATGGGAAATAGATGAGGAAACAGTGGAAACAGTGTCAGACTTTATTTTTTGGGGCTCCAAAATCACTACAGATGGTGACTGCAGCAATGAAATTAAAAGACGCTTACTCCTTGGAAGAAAAGTTATGACCAATCTAGATAGCATATTGAAAAGCAGAGATATTACCTTCTCAACAAAAGTCCATCTAGTCAAGGCTATGGTTTTTCCAGTGGTCATGTATGGATGTGAGAGTTGGACTGTGAAGAAAGCTGAATGCTGAAGAATTGATGCTTTTGAACTGTGGTGTTGGAGAAGACTCTTGAGAGTCCCTTGGACTGCAAGGAGATCTAACCAGTCCATTCTGAAGGAGATCAGCCCTGGGTATTCTTTGAAAGGGATGATGCTGAAGCTGAAACTCCAGTACTTTTGCCATCTCATGCTCAGAGTTGACTCATTGGAAAAGACTCTGATGCTGGGAGGGGTTGGGGGCAGGAGGAGAAGGGGATGACAGAGGATGAGATAGCTGGATAGCATCACCGACTTGATGGACATGAGTTTGAGTGAAGTCTGGGACTTGGTGATGGACAGGGAGGCCTGGCATGCTGCAATTGGGATCGCAAAGAGTCGGACACAACTGAGCAACTGAACTGAACTGAATACAAACAGAATCATATAGGATGCACTCTTTCTTGTCTGGCTTCTCTCAGTCACTATCCTTATTTTGAGATTCAAACGTGTGTGTTAGTTGTCCCCCCCACCAATTAATTGTTGAGTGGTGTTCCATCATATGGGCATACAGCAACTTCTTTATCTTTGTTGATGAACCTTTGTATTGTTCCCAGTCATTGGCTACTGCAAACAAAGCTATTACTAACGTTACTGTACAAATCTCTGTCTGGGCATATGCTTTAATTTTGCAGGGGTAAATGCTTAGGAGTAGAATGGCTGCATCTTATAGTAGATATATTTTCACTTTTTATGAAATTGCTAGACTGTTTTCCAAAGTGTTTGTATCATTTTACATTCATTTCAACAGTAGATGAGAGTTTCAGCTGTTCCACATCCTTGAAAGAGTTGTTATGGTCAGTCTTTTAGCTTTCACGTTTCTAATAGTGGATAGTGGAAGATTACTGTGTTTTTATTTGCATTTCTTCAATGTCTATGACTATTGACTGGTGTGTACACACTTATTGCCATCGTATATTATTTTTGGTGAAATAAAAACTCAAATGTTTGGCTCATTTTGAATCTTTAAAATTATTCTTTATTGTTTTAGACTTCTTTATTCTGGATGTGGTTCCATTGATTTTTCTCTATTCTTCTGTTATCATTTCATTGATTCTAATCTAATTTTCAGTATTACCTTCCTTGTGCTTACTTTGTCTTTATTTGTTCTCCCCACCCCTAATTTGTTAAGAGAGCAGCTGTGATCATTGAACTGAAAGCTTGCTTCTTTTTAAGATACCAGTATTTTAAATATCCCCTTAATACTGCCTTTGTTGCATTCAATAACTTTTAATATGTTGTGTTTTCATAATCATTCAGTTCAAAATATTGATTTCTCATTTTGAACTCTCCTTTGACCCATACATTAAAAGTGCAATCCAGAGCTAGAATTAAATGTAAATGTAACTGAGGAAATAAATACCCACAGTATAGCTTGCTCTGAATTTCAGAGCAGCGTGGATGCTTGGGGAGAGACTAAACAGGAAATAATAAAGTGCAATGGGTCCCAGTAATGGTGGCCTTAATAAAATTATTACCAGAAAGAGTTTTTCCATAAACAAGAAAATACCAGAACAGGTCTGAGTCCTCTTAAGTTGGAATACAGTTACTGAAGAATTGGAGTAGACTGAAAAATGTGCAAAACCACAGCAACAGTCAGGGGAAGGCTCCATTTTTGTAGGTATCTTGAAAAAGACAAGCATCTCTGGGGGATTGGTGGCAAAGATAAAGGAGGAAGCACATGGAGGAAATAAACAATCCTACACAAACAAAAGATAACTTAATGAATTGGAAGACACTCTTTCTCCAGGTACGATTCTGTGCTCAAATAAATTATACTCTCTGGAGCAAGAGAGAAGGATACTCTTCAACTAAGGAACCTAGTAGACTAATCCAAAAGTTTTAACCTTCCTGCCTTGAAGGAGGTCAACTGCTAGTCTAGAAAAGTAGAAGATACTTTCCAATTAAAGGAAATTAAAAGCAAGATGACACAAAACAACTGTATACAGAAATTGAAAATGAGAATCAATCTATTTACTTAAAACATTTTCCTAAAGTGAAACTGAAGCAGGAAAATGGTAATATGACATTCTAACATGAATGAACTACTATTAAACACTTGCAGATATTAATGTTGATTCAAAAATTTATGATGTTGACTCAAAAACAAACACTCACAAGAGAAATGAACCAAAATATTAAAAGAACAAGATGAAATGACAAGTGATTCAATCGAGAAAGAATTTGAAGAAAAAGGACAAGTAATCTGAGGGATGAAAACTAAATTGTAAGTACCCAAAGGATATTGAACTGAGATACTAAAACAGAAAAAAGAAGTAAATATAATAATAAAAGATGATAGAAGAATCTGAAAAATAGGTTATAAAAGATAAGTAGGTCCAGATTACATATTTTTGGAATCTCTGAAAAAGAAAAACAGAAGATAGAATCAAATTAATACTTAAAATTGTAAATCCAAAAAATCTATAAATAAAAGAATGATCTCCTTCTATATATCAAAGTGTGATACTATAAGTTTGGAAAATTGACCAGTAATGAACAGCTCTGGGACATATCCTGGTGAAAATTTTAGACTTTAAAAATAAAGAAAAACAAATCTCTGGCCTCCAGGCAGAAAAGATCATATAGCTAACAAAGAAAAGAGAATCAATGTGGCATCAAATCTCTTTCCAGCAACCTAAAAAGCAAGAGCAAAGAGGAGCATCAATTTTTTAAACAACTCAAGGAAAAGAAAGTGATAACCAAGGACTTTATATCCAAACTGTTCTTTACATATCAGAGTGATAAAAAACAGGTTTAATACAGCCAGCCCTCCCTATGTGCTGGTTCTGCATCTGTAGATTCAGCCCAACTGAGGATCAAAAATATTTAGAAAGAGGGACTTCCCTGACCGTGGTCCAGTGGTTATAGACTCTGAGCTTCCAATGCATGCTCGATACCTGGACAGGGAACTAAGATCCCACATGTCACTTTGTATAGCCAAAAAGCCATATATTTGGGGGGGAAAAACAAACAAACTGTCCATAAAATTCCAAAAAGCAAAACTTGAATTTGTAGCACACTGGTAAATATTGGCATAGCATTTCAATTGTATTAGGTGGATAAGTAATTGAGAGATAATCTACAGTATATGGGAAGATGTGCATAGACTATGTAGTGTTTGCAGATCCCAACCATCTTATAGAAGATGCTTGAGCATCTGTGGAATTTGGTATCCATGGGGGATTTGTTCCAGGAGCCCGTGGATACCAAGGGATGACTATATTGAAAAACAAACAAACAAACAAACAAAAAAAACCCAGGGAATACTGAATTCAGAGCCCTTCCTGAAGAATCTATGAAAGATGAAATTTTCCCCTACTGAAAGTGATTGGGGAGCTTTGGCAAGCTGTGATGACTATGGCCACTGAATGAGTTTCACTCTGCCCTTGTCCCAAGGAAGGTCCAAGTTCTGCTCTGCCTCCCCTCCATACCAGCTTGACTTTCAGAAAGGAAGCTCAAATGGGCAGAATTGAGACAAACCAGGAAGAGATATTTTCTATGTGAATGTTACCTGTGTGTGAGCACTGAATCTTTAAAAGCTAACTGGAAATATCTCGCTCATTTCAATAGCATAATATGTTCTCTGTGGATTCCATTCACAGTTGTGACTGCTTAGGATAATAGACAACTGAATGATAGAAATGAAAGGCAGGAAAGGGCAGGAGGCTGCAGGCTGCCCATGAAAATTTAGAGGAGAATTATGAATTTGAGTCACACAGACAGGAGCAGACTGTCTTACACAGAGGAAGCAACAAAGAAAGTGAGAGGTTTCCATTGTTCCCAGTGTTTATCTCATGGATATTTGAATGCCTTTGTTGCCTGACAAAGACAGTGTTTGGTGTCCTTTCACATTATGTTGAATTGGGGAAGAGATATGTTCTTCCCTAAGGGTCATTAATACCCTATGCCCCTATAGCATCCTTGGTGCCAGTAAGAGGATTCAGTGGGCATCCCTGAATCATTTTAAGTGTTTCCTCCCTCTATTTACATTCCTTGTGAAAATGACCCTTGCTACTCAGTGTGCCCAGTGCCAATAGTACTGGCATCATTGAGGAGCTTGTTAGAGATGCACAATCGGTCTGCACTTCCAAAGTGTGTCTTACATATGAACATGATATCCCTGGTGGCTCAGATGATAAAGAGTCTCCCTGCAATGTGTAAGACCTGGGTTTGATCCCTGGGTCAGGAAGATTCCCTGGAGAAGGAAATAACAATCCACTCTAGAATTCTTGACTGGAAAATCCCATGGACAGAGTTGCCTGGTGGGCTACAGTCATGGGGTTGCAAAGAGTTGGACACGTACATACATACATGTGAATATAGATGCAAATTATATAATATAATAATTTGTTATTATTATTTCAAGACTTTAACAAGATCTTGCCAAAAGTAGATCTTGGTTCAGAAGTCTGGGAGGGTGACCAAGATTCTGCATTTCTAACAAGCTCTCAATTTATTTCAATGCCTCTGATCCTTGCAACACATTAGATCACTTATCCCTTCCAGAATTTGTTGAATGACTCCTTTCTGATATTCCCTGGCAAACTAATGTTCAGTGTTTCCTTATAGATATCTAAAAAGAACAATAAACCATTATAGGCAGAGAGATTCTCCTGCTAATCTCTTGAGGACCAAGAACTAGGTTTAATCTACAGTGAAGCCGTGACAGATTTTATTTTCTGGAGCTTCAAAATCACTGTGGAGTGACACACATGTGACTGCAGCCTTGAAATTAAAAGACACTTACTCCTTGGAAGAAAAGCTATGGCAAACCTAGACAGCATATTAAAAAGCAGAGATATCACTTTGCTGACAAAAGTCCATTAAAGCTATGGCTTTTCCAGTAGTTGTGTATGGATGTGACATTTGGACCAGAAAGAAAGCTAGCACTGAAGAACTGATGCTTTTGAATTGCGGTGTTGAGAGTCCCTGGGACAGCAAGGAGATAAAACCAGTCAGTCCAACAAAGAACAATGCTACTCCATGTTGCTTGCTTATCAAATCACATGGGGCCTTAAGGGCAGCAAAGGAGACAGAGACATAAAGAATAGACTTTGTCCTCAGTGGGAGAGGAGGGTGTGGTGATTTGAGAGAATAGCCTTGAAACACAGACATTACCAAATGTAAAGTAGATAGCCTATGGTAGTTTGCTGTAAGATACAGGGCACCCCAAACCAGTGCTCTGTAACAACCTGAAGCAATGGAGTGGGGAGGAAGACGGAAGGAGGTTTCGGGACAGAACTTATGGCCAGTTCATATTGATGTATGACAAAACCCATCATAACATTGTGAACTAATTATCCTCCAATTAAAAAAAAAAAGCAAACACAGTTTCCTAAGCCTAACTTCAGAAGAATTAAATCAGAATGGGGACAGGCAACAGGTATTTGTATTTTAAAACGCAAATTAAATGCAAATTTTTACATGCACTCCATGGTGATTCTGATGCCAAGACAGTTTGAGAACACTATTCTGTGTAAATTTTTCTCCTGGAGTTATATAACCTGGTGGTACAAGATCAAACAGGAAAAAAAAAAAAGGGGGGGGGCAAGAATAACATTGGAAATGCAAGCAACCCAATTATCAAGCTTGGTCTAATGGAGAAATACAGAATTGTGCATTCAGTAACTAGAAGGGTACGTTTTTTTGTCTACATACTAAGATATTAATCAAATCTGAACAAATGCACAGGGAAGCCTGGCGTTCTGCACTCCATAGGGTCACAAAGAATCAGACATGACTGAGGAACTGAACAATCACAACAACAAATGCAAGTGTGCTTAGTATACAGATTATATTTTCTATCTAGAATTATGTTTCAGGGAAGAAAACAATTTTTATTGAAAAAAAAAAAACCACAGAAATAAAAAACCTCCCCATGCAAACATCAAGAACAATAAAAAGAAAAAAAAGACCAAATTGCTTTATATTTGAATTCTGACATACAACCCAGTAACAGAAAATTATAATCGTATATAAATTTTACTAGATAATATAATGCTACTACATAATATAATGCAATGAAATAGAGGAAAAGAACAGAATGGGAAAGACTAGAGATCTCTTCAAGAAAATTAGAGATACCAAGGGAACATTTCATGCAAAGATGGGCTTGATGAACGACAGAAATGGTCTGGACCTAACAGAAGAAGAAGATATTAAGAAGAGGTGGCAAGAATACACAGAAGAACTGTACAAAAAAGATCTTCACGACCCAGATAATCATGATGAGGTGATCACTAATCTAGAGCCAGATATCCTGGAGTGTGAAGTCAAGTGGGCCTTAGAAAGCATCACTACGAACAAAGCTAGTGGAGGTGATGGAATTCCAGTTGAGCTGTTGCAAATCCTGAAAGATGATGCTGTGAAAGTGCTGCACTCAATATAGCAGCAAATTTGGAAAACTCAGCAGTGGCCACAGGACTGGAAAAGGTCAGTTTTCATTCCAATCCCAAAGAAAGGCAATGCCAAAGAATGCTCAAACTACCACACAATTGCACTCATCTCACACACTAGTAAAGGAATACTCAAAATTCTCCAAGCCAGGCTTCAGCAATACATGAACTGTGAACTCCCTGATTTTCAAACTGGTTTTAGAAAATGCAGAGTAACCAGAGATTAAATTGCCAACATCCACTGGATCACGGAAAAAGCAAGAGAGTTCCAGAAAAACATCTATTTCTGCTTTATTGACTATGCCAAAGCCTTTGACTGTGTGGATCACAATAAACTGTGGAAAATTCTGAAAGAGACAGGAATACCAGACCACCTGACCTGCCTGTTGAGAAATCTGTATGCATGTCAGGAAGCAACAGTTAGAACTGGACATGGAACAACAGACTGGTTCCAAATAGGAAAAGGAGTAGGTCAAGGCTGTATATTGTCACCCTGCTTATTTAACTTCTATGCAGAGTGCATCGTGAGAAATGCTGGACTGGAGGAAGCACAAGCTGGAGTCAAG
>SJYC01034746.1:0-26740 GCA_006408675.1 Madoqua kirkii
CCCTGCTTATTTCACTTACATGCAGAGTACATCATGAGAAATGCTCAGCTGGAAGAAGCACAGGCTGGAATCAAGATTGCAGGGAGAAATATCAATAACCTCAGATATGCAGATAACACCACCCTTATGGCAGAAAGTGAAGAAGAACTAAAAAGCCATTTGATGAAAGTGAAAGTGGAGAGTGAAAAAGTTGGCTTAAAGCTCAACATTGAGAAAACGAAGATCATGGCATCTGGTCCCATCACTTCATGGGAAATAGATGGGAAAACAGTGTCAGACTTTATTTTGGGGGGCTCCAAAATCACTGCAGATGGTGACTGCAACCATGAAATTAAAAGATGCTTACTCCTTGGAAGAAAAGTTATGACCAACCTATACAGCATATTGAAAAGCAGAGACATTACTTTGCGAACAAAAGTCCATCTAGTCAAGGCTATGGTTTTTCCTGTGGTCATGTATGGATGTGAGAGTTGGACTGTGAAGAAAGCTGAGCACCGAAGAACTGATGCTCTTGAACTGTGGTATTGAAGAAGACTCTTGAGAGTCCCTTAGACTGCAAGGAGATCCAACCAGTCCATTCTGAAGGAGATCAGCCCTGGGATTTCTTTGGAAAGAATGATGCTAAAGCTGAAACTGCAGCAATAAAATTAAAAAACGCTTACTCCTTGGAAAAAAGTTATGACCAACCTAGATAGTATATTCAAAAGCAGAGACATTACTTTGCCAACTAAGGTCCATCTAGTCAAGGCTATGGTTTTTCCTGTGGTCATGTATGGATGTGAGAGTTGGACTGTGAAGAAGGCTGAGCACGGAAGAACTGATGCTTTTGAACTGTGGTGTTGGAGAAGACTCTTGAGAGTCCCTTGGACTGCAGGGAGATCCAACCCGTCCATTCTGAAGGAGATCAACCCTGGGATTTCTTTGGAAGGAATGATGCTAAAGCTGAAACTCCAGTACTTTGGTCACCTCATGTGAGGAGTTGACTCACTGGAAAAGACTCTGATGCTGGGAGGGATTAGGGGCAGGAGAAGGGGACGACAGAGGATGAGATGGGTGGATGCCATCATGGACTCGATGGACGTGAATGTGAGTGAACTCCGGGAGTTGGTGATGGGCAGGGAGTCCTGGCATGCTGCAATTCATGGGTTCACAAAAAGTCGGACATGACTGAGCGACTGAACTGAACTGAAGCGACTTAGCAGCAACAGCAGCAGCTCTCAACAGAACATGGAGACAGGAGTGGTTAGGAAGAGGTTAAGGAAACGACCTGGTCAAGCTCAGGGTCTATCAGAGACAATGATGAACTCCTGATGTTGACTGAAAATCAAAGTTATTCATGTGGAACAATTGAAGAGGCAGAATGGCTCCTGTCCCCTGACCTCAAGCTCTACATGCCAAGATGATTGGGACCCAGACTTTGCAGGCCTGGGAAGGCTGAGGGTGCCCTGCTGCTGCTGAGACACACCAGTAGAAGTAGTCACTGCCCAAGGCAGACAGAGGTTATACACAGCACTGCCCTGGTCTAGCCTGGAGAAGCCTGTCTCAGAGAATAACAGCAAATCTTCCAGAACTCAGCCCATACTCCAACTAGACATCACCAGACATACCCGTGTCTGCCCCCTGAGGACTGGGGGGTCCACACGTTCACACATTAAAAGTCTTTACCTGGGCTTCCCTGGTGGCTCAGAGGGCAAAGCGTCTGCCTGCAATGCAGGAGATCTGGGTTCGATCCATGGGTCAGGAAGATCCCCTGGAGAAGGAAATGGCAACCCACTCCAGTATTCTTGCTTGGAGAATCCCATGGACAGGGGAGCCTGGTGGGCTACAGTCCACAGGGTCGCAAAGAGTCGGACACGATTGAGCGACTTCACTTTCACTTTCTTTCACCAAGTGCAAGAGAGTGGCTGATGCAGTGCCCAGAACCAGAAAGAGCAAGTAAGAACCAGAAGAGAAGCACACGACCAATGAATTCCTCCCTCCTCACCTCCACCCACCTCCTTGAAAGAAGTTGTACTTCAGTACTGACCAAGGAGGGTGCTCTTATTCACTTGTGTGGATAAGACTTGTGTGTGATTTTGAGAAATTTAAAAAAATGAATAGTATTCAATCTCTCAAAATGAAAAAAATTAAAGAACTATATGCTATTGCTGGAAAATCAAGTAAAAAGACAAAAAAACTTGGAAAACAATGTTCACTAACATGACTCCAACTAGAAACATTTATAAATACTTAAGGCTACTCTGTTAGTCAATAAGACAAGCAAAACAAATCAGTACTGAGACAGGAAGATTGACTGTGGACATGAACAGGCCCTTCACACAAAAGAGAAACACACCAGTCTGAAAAGACCACATACTGTACGATTCCAACTACGTGACATTCTGTAAAAGACAAAAATACATTGATGGTAATATAAGATGAGCAGCTGTTGGGGGCTGGGGGCAGAGAGACAGACAAACAGGAGGTGCCTTGGGTTGTTTCTGGTGGCAAAGCAGTTCTATACTGTTCTTCTTTGGTGGCTGAAGGTCATTCAATACACATTTGTTAAGACCTGAATACAGAGTGACCCCTAAGATTAACTACGGACTCCAGGTGATAATAAGGTATCAACAGTTGAGAAGATGCACCGCACAAGCATGAGATGAAAACAATGGAGGAAACCAAGAGGGACAGTTATCAGGAACTCTGTACTGTCAGCTCAATTTCCCCATAAACCTAGAACTGTTCTAAAAAGTCTATTAATTAAAAAGAAGAACAGCTTCTAAACCTATGAAAATATTCTCAACCTCACTCATGACAGAAAAAAACCCAAGGGCATAGATGTGCACTACGTACTGGGGCCCAGGACCAGCAGCAGTGGGAACTCACTGAGGCCTCCCGCTTGGCAGTCTGCCATCCAGCTGGAGCCCCAAGTCCCCCTTGACTTGATTCCCCCACCCATCCTCCACCACATATCACATCAAGGAAACCTTTAACACCCAAGGATAAGTGTTTGGAAAGGACAATGTGAGGCAAGCAACAGATGGTGTTTGCCACTTTTTGCCATGAATGTCAAGAACTCAAGGCTTGTTCTGCAACTTTAAGACCTCTGGAGGATCCAGGAATCTACACTCAGAACTTGCCAGAAACACCTGGTGCTGACCTGCTCTCTATGCTTTGTCTAACCCTATCTTTTACCTATTCCTACTTTTCCATTTAAAATTCTAAACTATTGGGCCTCCTAAAGTGTTATTACAAATCAGTGAAAGTGCTAGCTGCTCTTTGGAGTCAATCCAGGCTCCTCTATCCATGGAATTCTCCAGGCAAAAATACTGGAGTGGATTGCCATTCCCTTCTCCAGAGGATCTTCCTGACCCAAGGATCAAACCCGACCAGGTCTCCTACATTGCAGGCAGATTCATTACAATCTGAGCCAGGAGGAAAGCATACAGAACGGAGTAGGGAGTAAATAAGTAAACAGCAAAACTCACCAGAGATTGATTCATTTTCCGCTGCTCTCGGAATAACCTGCAGGACCGTGAAAGCAGAGGCGGACCTGAAGGAGGAAACGCAGGTAGTGAGGCAACCCAGGAAGAGCTAGTGTGAACGAGCTCTGCCCAGGACTTCACTAGACACTTGTGGGAAACCCGCCCTTTCACTTTCCAGCAGGGCTTAGAAAAACAAAGACTGAGGACACACCCACAGGCCTGTAACTCCCAGATGATTATGGTACTTCGGGGAAAACACTTTTTCATCAGTGGATGAAAATCGAATCCTATTAAAATAAACTTCCATCATTAAATCTAAAATAGTAAAAATAAACAATTACAGTTTTCTTACCAACTCTGTTAAGATCAGAAAATCCACAGGATGCTCTGAGTAACGCGATACACTCAGGCGCGGCTCTGTCTTTCAATTATTTGTACAAACTTAAACGCAATGCTCAAAAAAGATCTCTCATTAAGAAACTGACAGAGCACTTTCCCCTGGAGTCTGATCTTGCTAACGATCCCATCTGCAGACCCAGTGACCTGGGACAAGTCACCTCCCTTCTCAGGCCCAGTCACCTCCTCCCTCAACTGAGGCAGAGGGACAGACGCCTCGAAGACTCATCCCGCACTAACTACACGATGAGAGTCCACCGAGCAGAACCCGCTGAGAAGGGGGGCGTGGCGTGTCAGCGGAGGCTTAGATTACAGAGCCAAGAGCTGATGAGTCTTGAGAGACACGTGCAGGATCGCAAAAAGGCGAGAGAAAGAGGAGGGGCGCCGGGGATGGCGGGAGAGGTGGACGCACGTCCGGGCCAAGCCCCACTGCCCCAGGACACCCAGAACTCACAAGCCCCGGGGAAGCCCAATCCCCGGCTGGGAGCAGCCGGCCCTGCCCTCTAGCCCGGCCCCTAGACCTCCGCAAAGCGGTCCAATCTCAGTCGCTCTCTCGTGGGGTCCGGAGCGGGCTCTCAAGGCCTGCTCTCCGAGGGACGCAGGATCAACAGCCGCCTGGAGGCCGCAGACGCACCACCTACCTCGTCGGGACTCGCTGACCGGCCCCGGGCTCCCCAGGCTCCAGCTGGGGGCTGCTCCTGCGGCGCGCTCCTCTCCCCGAGTCCCTCCTCTCCGCCTCCCGAGGCCTCTGGGCCCGAGGAGCCAGCTCTGTCTGGGCCTATGGGACAAGCTCCCTTCAGGCCAACGTCGTTTCCGAGGCTTCACCGTGTCGTGCGCTGCAGACGGTCGGGACCGGGTCCCGCCGCTCCTTAGCCGTCGCCGCCGCTCGCCCGGCCTCTCCGACAGAGCCCGAGGGCTCCGGGGCTCGAGATCCGGGGGCTCGGCTCCAGCCTCGGCCCGCGAGAACCCTCGCGTGCACAGCCCGCGCCCGCTGGATGCCAGCCCGGCCAGACGGCGTTCCAGTCCCGCAGGCACTAGAATCCCCGCCTGCCGGAGGCCAGAGCCTGAGATCGAGGGCGAGCGGTGATCTGGCCAGCGACAGGCGGCAAAAGCGCCGGTGCGCGTGCGCGAACACGCACACAGAACGCGGAGCCCCAGCGCAAGGGGACGCCGGAAGTCTGGGCACCGGGCCCCGCCCCAGGGAGCCGGACAGATAGCAAGACTCTATTTCCCAGAAGTCTCCGCGTCATGAAGTTAGGGAATCTCTTAAATGTCTCCACCTCATCTGGAGGTGAAGCAATGCTGTGCTGAGAGGATGGACCCTCTGAACCAGGGAATCAATAACACGTCTGTTAACTCCTGTTAGGAGTCAAGGAAATATATGGCCTCAGGTGGGGTCCTGTGTGATTGCCTCCTGGATCCCTGGTCCTTTCTCTGCCCAGAGGTATTTTAGGTTAGATCTGAGGATCTCTGGGAAACCAGAGAGGGGCAGGAGTGTGTCCTGTTTGGTGGTGGTGGTGGTTTAGTGGCTAAGTCGTGTCTGTCTATGAGATTCTCCAGGCAAGAATACTGGAGTTGGTTGCCATTTCCTTAACTGAAATACTAACAGTTCAGTTCAGTTCAGTAGCTCAGTCCTGTCTGACTCTTTGCCACCCCACAGACTGCAGCATGCCAGGCTTCCCTGTCCATCACCAACTTCCGGAGCTTGCTCAAACTCATGTCCATCGAGTTGGTGATGCCATCCAATCATCTCATCCTCTGGAGAAGGAAATGGCAACCCACTCCAGCATTCTTGTCTGGAGAATCCCAGGGATGGAGGAGCCCGGTTGGCTGCCGTCTGTGGGGTCACACAGAGTCAGATACGACAGAAGAGACTTAGCAGCAGCAGCAGCATCTCATCCTCTATCGTCCCCTTCTCCTGCCTTCAATCTTTCCTGCATCAGGGTCTTTTCCAATGAATCAGTTCTTTGCATCAGGTGATCAACATATGGGAGTTTCAGCTTCAGCATCAGTCTTTCCAATGAATATTCAGGACTGATTTTCCCTAGGATTGACTGGTTGGATCTTCTTGCAGTCCAAGGAACTCTCAAGAGTCTTCTCCAACACCACAGTTCAAAAGCATCAATTCTTTAGTGCTCAGCTTTCATTATAGTCCAACTCTGACATCCATACATGACTACTGGAAAAATCATACTTTTTACTCTACTGATCTTTATTGGTAAAGTAATGTCTCTGCTTTTTAATATGCTGTCTAGGTTGATCATAGATTTCCTTTTTCCAAGGAGCAAGTGTCGTTTAATTTCATGGCTGCAGTCACCGTCTGCAGTGGTTTTGGAGCCTCCCAAAATAAAGTCTGTCACTGTTTCCATTGTTTCCCCATCTATTTGCCATGAAGTGATGGGACTAGATGCCGTGATCTTAGTTTTCTGAATGTTGAGTTTTAAACCAACTTTTTCACTCTCCTCTTTCACTTTCATCAAGAGGCTCTTTAGTTCTTTTTCACTTTCTGCTATAAGGCTAGTGTCATCTGCATATCTGAGGTTGATGTTTCTCCCAGCAGTCTTGATTCCAGCTTGTGCTTAATCCAGCCCAGCATTTCGAATGATATACTCTGCATATAAGTTAAATAAGCAGGGTGACAATATACAACTTTGACATACTCCTTTCCCTATTTGGAACCAGTCTGTTGTTCCATGTCCAGTTTTAACTGTTGACATACTATGTTTCATTAAAATGCTGCTGCTGCTGCTGCTAAGTCTCTTCAGTCGTGTCCAACTCTGTGAGACCCCATAAACAAAATGCTAGGATATAATAAATGTTCAGCCATGGTAATAAATGTTCAATCATGGGCTTATGGTTTGTCTAAGGAAGGAAAAGAGAATAGAAATTGTAACTTTTCTAGATTACAAATCAATGCATTAAAAATAGCAGAAAAACCAGAAGGTACATACAAATTGAAAAAAGAAAATGGATAACTGTGAACTTACCTTTTTAACAGGATATTGTTTATGTTAGATAAAAATGTCATTTTTCAAAAATAGAATCATAAGGACAATGATTTATCACTATTTTGGGGGTGAAATCATGTAACCATCTCAAAAGCTGGTATGGGTAAAATTAAAAATAAAATCTTCTGCCAATCCAGAAAATCCTCTTCCCAGATGTAGAAATAAAGAGAACAGTCTTATTGTTGAATAAACATGAAAGCAGGCTGTGGGACTTCCCTGGTGGGCCAGTAGTTAAGACTCTGCCCTCCAAACACAGGGGGCTCAGGTTCAGTCCCTCCTGGAGGAATTAAGATCTGGCATGCTGTGGGCCTGGCCAAAAAAAAAAAAAGGCAGGCTGTGCTGTGCATCACAAGGGAACCATTATTTGTGTAAATGAAATGGACCTCATCTTTTTATATAGCTCAGGAGATAGAATCCATTGCATACATGTTTTAAGATAACAGTAATTTGTCTTCTGTGAAAAAACTTGACAACATTTTCAGCTTGGAGGAGGCAAAGAAGCTACTTCCTTGGGTCATCAGAAATCCAGGTTGTTTCGACACCATCTGCCTCCACCATGCCGCCTAAATTCAACACCAACAAGATCAGAGTCGTATAGTGAGGTGCATAGTGGGGAGGTCGGTACCATGTCTGCCTTGGCCCCCAAGACTGGCCCCAGGGTCTGTCTGAAAAGAGGCTGGTGAAGACATCACCAAGGCAACTGGTGATTGGAAGGGTCTGAGGATACAGCGAAACTGATCATACAGAGCAGACAGGTCCAGATTGAGTGGTACCTTCTATTTCTTATGGAACTGCTGAAGTCCTCAAGGAACTGCCAAGAGACAGGAAGAAGCAGAAAAACACTAGATACAGTGGAAACATCAGTTTTAATGAGATGGTCAGCATTGCCAGGCAGATGCATCATCGATCTCTAGCTAGAAAACTCTTTGGAACCATTGAAGAGATCCTGGGGATTGCCCAGTCTGTGGGCTGCCACCCCTGTGACATCATAGATGACGTCAGCAGTGGTGCAGCTGAGTGCTCTGAGCTTGAGCCTGGCAAACTTCCAGCCCGAGTGCCACAACTAAAAGCCCCATAGAGCCGCAGCAAAGACCCAGCACAGCCAAAGTAAAAGCAAGGCAACAACAACAACAAAATCCTGGTTGTGGCAGTTTTCTTGGGCTGTGTCACAAAGTATGCCAAACCAGCGGGCTTAAACAACAGAAAGGAATGGTCTGACAGTTCTGCAGGTTGCAAGTCCAAATTGAGCCATGGGCAGAGTGGGTCTCTGCAAGAGCTGTAGGGGAAGATCTGCAGCAGGTGGAGGGGCAATTTCTTCACTACATATACACTAGGTAGGTGCCAGGTGGGTGCTTGTCAGGAACTCCGATCCCGGCTCTGCTCATCCACAGCAGCACGAGGCAGCTTGAGGGGTTGTCGTGGACCTGTTGGCAGGAGGCCTAGAAGGTGGTTCATGTATTTGCTCAGCCCTGCACCCACAGCTTGGCCACAGCCCTTCCATGTTAGGGTCTAGGTCATGGTTCACCGCTTCCTGCTTATTTCATTCAATGGTGACGTGCTTTCTTTAGGATTTCCCACTGCACCAGCGGGCCTTCCCTGGTGGCTTACTAGTAAAGAACCCGCCTGCCAATGCAGGAGAGGTGGGTTTGATCCCTGATCTGGGAAGATCCTCTAGAGAAGGAAATGGCGACCATTCCAGTATTCTTGCCTGGAGAATCCCATGGACAGTGGAACCTGGTGGACTACAGTCCTTGGGGTCACAAAGAGTTGGACACAACTTAGGGACCGAATAACAGCAATTGCACCAGCCTGGGCAGCTCATCTCACCCAGAGATTTCCATCAGAAGCGTGTCAACAAGAAAGTTCAAGTTAGGCTCTAGCTCAGTGCTGTGGAGTAAGAATCAGTGAGCCTGGGTCCTGGCATCTGTTTATTATTTTCTCTATGTGATTCTCAGCTGAAAGGATTGTATTGACAAAGCACTTTCATTTCACACTGCTGATATTTCTGCAGTACAGTTATCTTAAACTGCATTCAGAGGAGAGAGAGAGAAGAGGAGAGTGGTAGTTCTGCTTTTCCCCCTGAATACACTGTTACTGAACAAAACTTGAGTCTGCTCACATGCACACAGTAAAGCCAGTCTCCTGACACTGGGTCACGAGGAAGGAAAGTGGAACAAGGTGACAAGCAAGGAGTCCAGGCAGCTAGTGATCAATAGGCTCCAACTCCCCCAATGACTTTCAGGGAAGAGTTTCAAAGATGGGGTGCATATAAGGTGCAGCCACTATGGAGGATAGTATGGAAGGCCCTTTAAAAACTGAAAATAGAGCTACTATGTGATCCAGCAATCCCATTCCTGGGCATATATCAGGAGAAACCCATAACTCAAAAAGGTACGTGCACCTCTATGTTCATAGCCATATTATTTACAATAGCCAAGACACAGAAACAACTTACATGTCCATTAACAGGTAAATGGATAAAGTTGATGTGGTGCATATACACAGTGACATGTTACAAAACTTTTAAAAAGAATGAAACAATGCCACTTGCAGCACCATGGGTGGAGCTAGATATCATAATACTAAGTGAGGTAAGTCAGAGAGAGAAAGTCAAACACAATATGATATCATTTCTAGGTAGAAGCTTAAAAAATTATACAAATGAACTTATCTACAAAACAGAAATGGACTCACAACATAGAAAACAAATTTTGGTTACCAAAGGGGAAATGTGAGGGGTGGACAGATAAATCAGGAGTTCGGGGTTAACAGATACACACACGACATATAAGATGGACAATCAGGACTTTCCCAGTAGGCCAGTGGTTAGGACTCTTCACTCCCAATGCAGGAGCTGTGGGTTTGATCCCTGGTCAGGGAACTACAATTCCCGCATGCCACATGGTAAGGCCAAAAAAATAGACAATCCTCAAGGACCTACTGTACAGCACAGGGAACTCTACACAATATTCTGTAATAACCTAGAGAGTTTCTTGGTGGCCTAGTGGTTAGGATTCCAGGCTTGCACCACTGTGGCCCAAGTTCAGTCCCTGGTCAGAGAACTGAGATTCTACAAGCTGCACAACATGGGGGGAAAAAAAATTCTGTAGGGGAAAAGAATCTGAGAAAAAGAATAGATATATATAACTGAAACTAAGACAACATTATAAATCAACTATACTCCAATATAAAGTTAAAAAATTTTAAGGGAAGGAAAAAGAGTGGAGGAGGGGTGTTTGTGGGGTTGTGTGAACAGCTTGTGGACCTTCCTCTGATTGGCTGGTGTTGAGGTAACCAGGAGTCAACATCATTAACCTTCTGGTTCCTACTGGTCTGCGGTCTACATGCTTGTGACTTCTTCCACCTGATGGGGTTTTCAGTATCTGTGAAACACGTCACAGGGCTTGGCCCAGAATATTATCTATACCCTTGAGGAGGAACTAAAGGACCCCGGCTTTGTTTAATGGCTAAACTATTATTATTTTGTCTCTTTTTGGCTATTTTTCTTTCTCTATGCGTGTTCTCACGTCTTTGATTAGATCTATTCTTTGGAACTTGGAGAAGGCCTAGGTGGCTAAAATTTTCTAACGACAGATGCAGGGAAAGACAGAGAGAGAATTCATCCCGGAAGACCCTGAGGTCCCGCTTAGGTACAGCAGCAGATTCAGTCTGGGTTGTTTGTGCCATTTTTGGTCAACATAGCAACAGACCCCACACAGTTGTAGCCTGATTGGCAAGGTGGGCAGGGGAAGATTGGATTATGCAAATCCGAATTTGAAGATTAGATTAAACAATCAAGGCATTTTGCTGTTCATAACAGGAAGACAGAAAACCAATCTTCTAATATTTGAAAGCTTGTTAACCAGGAGAGAGAGTGAATTTCTGTTTTGTTATGGAGAGACCTAATCAGCATCGAAGAGTGAAACCTAATGGATGCAAATCTGAACTCATTTGCCTCCTAACAATTGAAGGTCGTCCACAGCAGAAGGACACAGGTCCTCAAGCAGCCGGGCTTCTCCCAGCAGTGCCCACGTGAGGAGAACCAGTCCAGTGGCAGCTGGCGAGGGCCTCGGATGCGGTTTGCATGGCCTCTGAGACCTAGTCCATCTCGGAAAGTTGTGGAGAGCAACCCAGGGAGACGGTCTCCGCACCTTCGACGAACTGCTCTGACTCTAGATGACCAACTAGAAACCCGTAAGTGATCAAAATGAAAAATAAAACATTGGGCACACCCTGAACAACAGAGGTACGTCTCATCAAAGTCCAAACAGTAATTCAAAAGCAGGGCTCAGAGCCAAAGTTGTGAAACACCCAAGGGTTCGTTGACAGATGAATGGATAAAGAAAGTGTAGTGTGTATGTCGATACAATTAATCCATAAAAGGGAAGGAAACTTTCAAAATCTATACAGAGAGCATTAATTTATTTATGTAATGATTATTTGGTGTTCCTTTTTATACACAGTGAAAATTCGATAATTCCGCTTTTAAGAGGAAAAGTTAGTATTTCTCTGTAGAAACGAGTTTCAGCAGGAGAGGCCTAAGAGGCTTCCCAGGGGGTGCTAGCCGCCTGCCAAAGTAGGAGAAGTAAGAGAGGCAGGTTCAATCCCTGGGTCCGGAAGGAGGGCATGGCAACCCACTCCAGTATTCTTTCCTGGAGAATCCCATGGACAGAGGAGCCTGGTGGGCTGCAGTCCATAGTGTTGCAAAGAGTCAGACACAACTGAAGTGACTTAGAATGCCCGCATGCAGAAGAGGCATAGGCATGCACAAGAACACAGGGGACACAGGACTACGGCCCTCCAGCTTCCCCCGTGTCTGACCCTCCGAAGAGACCTGCTGGCTCTTCCTCCAGATGCCTGGGACCTGATGACTTCTCTCCATCTTTTCAGACATCCCCTTTCTGGACTTACCCACCCCCCAACCCCTAACCACATCTGGGTCTCCCTAGTTCCAACTCTTGCTGAGTCTCCACCCCATTTTTCACATCTTGTGGAGTTTCAGTTCCCCATCGAGGGGCTGAACCCGGGGCCTCAGCAGTGAGAGCACAGAGTCCTAACCACTGGACCACCAGGGAGTTCCCTACACCCCACCCGTTAACAGCACGACATTAATTTTTTCCCTTTCGATGCAAATTGGACCATGGCTCCTCGCCTTCACTGGTTTCCCATTGCACTTAGGATACATCAGAGCGACCTCAGATTCGGGGTTTTCTTTCCTTCTTGCCTATTGTGTACCATCCACACCAGCTTTGGTCTAAGAAGGAAATGTTGATTTAGGCTATCACAAGGGTGAACCTTGAAGATGTTACACTCAGTGAATCAGCCAGATACAAATGGACAAATGTTATACAATTCCACTTCTATGAACTCCCTAGAGGGGTCGGATTCAAAGAGACAGAAAGTAGAAGGATGGGTGCCAGGAGCTGGAGGAGGAGGATGGGGAGTTAGTGTTTAATGGGGACAAAGTTTCAGTTTGGGAAGATGAACACATTTTGGAGATGACAGTGGCAATGGTTGCACAACAACGTGTGTTTGATGCCACTCAACTGTACCCTGAAAAGGGGCAAGCCTGCTGGGAAGGGGTAAGCAGGGAATCCACACCCGAAGGATGGTTTTGGAGGATGGTCAGGAGTTGGGTCAGTAGCAGGAGATACATTTCCCCTTAATCTCCAGGAGAAGTGGATGCCTCGGTCAAACAGTTACTTGTGTTTTTCTTCAAGCTGGTTGCCAGATTGGAATGACCAGTGACGTCAGAGGCTTCTGACCTTCCTGATTGGAAGAACAGACTCCCATAGTGCTCAACAGTGGAGGTGGACAGCAGCATCTCCCAGAACACCCTCCACTCCCAGTTCATCCTCAGCTTGAAGGGACACCACACTTGCATTTGGCTAGGATCCAGAAGAGCTAAGACAGAACAGAGTCTAGGTTGTGTAGAAGAAGAGTTCGGGAGAATCATGGCCAGTTGTTGCCCGAATTCCCAGTTTGAGGACCAGAGACCCCAGTCCAGTTCCTTGGGGCTCCCCATGGAGATGTTCGTCAGTGAAGAAAGCCCAGGACCCTCAGGTGAGCGAGCTGGGCATGAGAAGGAATTTCAGGGGTTAACACTGGGGAGGAAGGGGTACAGAGGTCAGGAAGGAGCTCCTGTATAAGGTGCATGTAGAAGGAAGGAGATATTCAGAAAGTGAGAAGCTTGGGGAGGAGAGGACAGGAGCTGGAGACACAGAAACCCTGGGAAGCAAGAAAGGAGGTTAGGACCTGAGATCCAAGGATGAGAGAAAGGAAGAGGGGAAACAAAGAGAGGGTTCTTTTTTTTTTCCTGGGTGGAGAAATTGCTTCTCTGGTGAGTCGGTGGTAAAGAATTCGCCTGCCAATGCAAGAGACTTGGGTCTACTCCTGTGTTCTTGTCTGAAAATCCCATGGGCAGAGCAGCCTCATGGACTACAGTCCATGGGGTCACAGAGAAACATGACTTGGGGACTAGAACAACACAGTGGGTGAAATTACCCACCATGAGGAAGAGATTTTCAGGGTGGGAAACTGGAAAAATGGCCCCCTAAATGGGGGGATGGGTAGATGGATATAGACAGAGAAAGATGAAAAGGACAACAGTCTGTGAGACTGGAGAGGCTGGATGGGGAGAGTTGGGGATGGGAGTGGGAATGGTTTAGGGGCTGGGAACCAGTGGCTGAATTCCAAAGACAAAAGCTTCATCAAAAGTTTCATAACCCTCTTTTCCTTTCTCAGCCCTCTGGGCCGGCTCCAGCTCCCTGCCTTGGTGCCCTGGCTATAAGAGGAAGTGGTCAGCAGCATTTGGAGCAGAGGCGGAGGACGAGGCCCAGGACAGCTGGATCGTGAAGTCACTGAGTAGGCTCAGGATGAAGTTGAAGAAACAGCAGGTGTTCTTGGTGCTGCCTGAACACCACATGGTCTTCAACAAGATGCTTGGTAAGGACCCTTTCCCATTAGCCCCACGACCTCCTGTTCTATAATTAAAACAAAAACAGAAACAAAAACTTCTAACGACTACATTTTCCCAAGGGAGAGGAATTCCCTGCTAGCTGATGAGGGGGATCATCACTGATCACTCACCAGGGACACTTAGGAATGAGGCAGGATTAGATTAGATTTAGAAATGATACTGATGGCTCAGTGGTAAAGACTCTGCCTGCAGCGCAAGAGACGCAGGTTCAATATCTGGGTTGGGAAGATCCCCTGGAGAAGAGCAAGGCTACCCACTCCAGTATTCTTGCCTGGAGAATCGCATGGACAGAGCGTGGTGGGCTATGGTCCATGGGGTCGCAAAGAGTCAGACAGGGCTGAAGCAACAGAGCACAGCAGAGCAGAGATCGGTCTTGGAAACGACAGTCTTGTAAGATGAGGTTAACTTGGTAGCTGCACCGCTGAGAATTGTTAGCCCTGACCGAGTCTAGGCTGCTTGAATCTCCATGCCTGCCGTGGCTGTCAGGTGGGAAACTGTGATAACCTGATGGCTCCTGTGGCGGTGTGTGCACGCATAACGAAGGGGCCCTGGTCCCTCGCATTTGCCACCCCCAGAAGGGGAGTCACCCTCTTTCTTCATCCACTGAAAAGTCTTCCCTCCCCCTACCCTGAGTCACATCCCAGAATTTCCCCATTGGAGGCATCGTTCTCCCTCTTTGTTCTGGAATGTTCTCCTGGCAGCCTTGTTCCTATTGTCTAACATCTGCCCTCTTTTCACAGAGGATCATGTCATTAAGAGATTCCTGGCCTGGGACAGAAACCTGAAGGTATCCGACAAGGTGAGTCACGCACTGAGAGGGATTTCTGCTCCAGCACCTGTCCGGGGTGGGGTGGGGTGGGGGTACTCTCTAAACCCAGATTTCCACTCCCCTTTCTAACCTGATTCCTTGTCAGCAACTCCCTCCGGGGGCCTGGAGGTGTCCTCTGGGGTCTGAGCCCCAGGTGAGCTCACATGGTGGTCACCTAAGTCCCCCGCTCTGCTCAGAGGAGACTCGTCTTTGTTCCAGCTCATCAAAAACCATCCAGTGCTCGTTGCCCTCAAACCCACAGCCCCTGTCCTGGGAGCACTGTGGGCTTTCCATCCTCTCCTCCTCGGAAATAATCAAGCTCACCCAACATGGGGCGGGGGCTCTTCTCCAAGGGGCACCACCCAGTCCCCACCTCCCGCTCTTTGTGGTTGCTGTTTAGTCGCTAAGACATGTTGACTCTTTTGAGACCCCACGGACTGGAGCACACCAGGCTCCCCTGTTCAGGGGATTTTCCAGATAAGAAGACTGGAGTGGTTGCCATTTCCATCTCTTGGGGATCTTCCCAACCCAGAAATGGAACCTGAGTCCCCTGCGTTGGCACGTGGGTTCTTTACCCCTGCACCACCTGGGAAGTCCTACCACTCCCTTCTCTGTTTTTCCTCTTCTGGGATGTGACCTCTCTCTGTTTTTCTTTCTGTCCATCAGTATCTCCTGGCGATGGTGATCGCTTATTTCAGCCGAGCCGGCCTCTTCTCCTGGCAATACCGGAGGATCCACTTCTTCATGGCTCTGTGAGTAACTTGCTCTGTCTTCCCATCAGTGCTCAGGAGGGTGGAGGGAGACGGATGGGGCTCGAGCCTTTCATCTTTTTTTTTTTAAACACCTATTTGTACTGTTTATGGTGGAGTGCTTTCTTTTTGAATTGAAGTTTTTCCCTTAATATATATATTTAATTGAAGTACGGTGGACTTACCGTGTTTCAGGTGCTCAGCGAGTTTATTCAGTTATACATATACACGTTTTCTCAGATTATTTTCCATTAAAGGTTATTACAAGGTATTTTGACTATAGTTCCCTGTGTTAGTCACTCAGTTGTGTCCAACTCTGTGACCCCATGGGCTGGAGCCCACCAGGCTCCCGTGTCAACCCCTGTGCTATACAGTAAATCTTTGGTTCTTGGTGCTTGTCTATTTTTTTAATTAGAAATCTAGCGTTCTATTCATACTTAGTCAAGTATAGTCAAAATGTCATAAATATTTTACTTAGGCCAAAATTCATAAGTTTTCTAAGATATATATATACATACAATATATATATGTATATATGCAAAAGCTTTTTTACTACATTTGATAAAGTCTTAAGACAGAACATCAAAAAAATGAAATGGAGAAATTAGAAAACATAAACTAAATGAAATGGGAAGACTGAATATAAAATACAAAAAGTGAAACAAACTAGATATAAGTAAAAAATCATATATATATATGATCCATATATATATGAAGTATGTTTTTTATGTTGTTGTCAAAACGAACCCTAATATCAGTCAAAAGAAGAAGGAAACAAAAAATCCTGCTAAGAGGAAAGGAAGAAAGAACTGACAACATCCTGCCCCCAAGTGAGCAGGCTTGAGAGCCTCATTTCTGGTCTGAATCCTTCTGCCTCACTCCTTCCTACGTCAGTACCAAGTGTCTCCATGTTCCATTTCTGGGTTCCCATGACAAAGGCCACGATTGGGGTCCTCATTACATGGCTGAAATCTGGTGTAAAACCCTCCCCACTGATGTTTCTTCCAAGTCTCTCCCAAGCCAGTCGGCTTTATTTGCCCGAATATTCTTCCAAAGACACGGGTAAGACCTGTGTTCACTGGCTATTTACTCGCCAAAATCAAGGCCAGACTTCAGGGTTGGAAGTCAGCCCTTCCAACAGTTGCCATCACTTTTGCTTACTGTCCAGATTCTTTATTCCTTTGTTTCACTGTTCCCTCCAAATACCCTTCCCTCTATTTTATATTTTATATCCTTATGCTTTCTTTCCAGTTATCTTTCCCACACACATTTATCTGAAGAAAATGACCTTATCCTTAAGTTGGTTCAAAACACCAAAACCTTCATGATGCCTGAGCTCCCTAATTTCTGAATCCTACTAACACTTTCCTTAAAATCGTATTATAATGCGATGTTTTGCATTATAGTCATTTCTTCTCTCCCCCCCCCTCCCCAATCCTGTTACAGTAACCACTGGGGAAGGCAGGTCTTGTCAAAATACCAATGCATTGGTATTCTCTTCAGCACAATTCTTTTCATTTTGCAATGGTTTGTGATAGTGAGTCTCCAAGGTCATCTATATTTCACTTGGCTATAAAACATTCTTCCATTCATTCAGTGAAACCTTATAAAGGACATCCTATGTGGCCAGGGCTTCCCCAGCGGCACAGTGGTAAAGAATCCGCCTGCAATGCAGGAGATTTGGGTTTGATCCCTGGGTCAGGGAGGTCCCCTGGAGAAGCAAATGACAACTCACACCAGTATTCTTGCCTGGGAAATCTCCTAAACAGAGAAGCCTGAGAGGCTACCTCCATGGGGTCACAAAAAGTCAGACACAACTTAGCGACTAAACAACGTGCTGGGGGATATGAGGTGATGGCGAGAGAGGCTCAAGAAGGGCTGCTGAATTAATGCATCAATAAGAGCCAAGCCCTAAACATATCATTAGTAGGAAAGGGATGAATGCAGAAATAGATCAGTTCCGGCCCTCAGGAACCGTACATGTACCTACAACCTAGGGAGTCAGGCGTGTGCACATAAACCAGTGGAAAGGAACAGAGGTTTGGATTTCATCCTCATCAAGGTGTGAGAGATGCCCTTCTGAAGGTCCCACCCAGCAGTGGCTCTTTGGTGACCGGGGATGCTGGGGAGGGCTGGGCAGGTTGTCTGAAGATGCTCAGCCTGCATCCTTTCTAGAAAGCTGACCTCAGGCGGAGGCCCTTCCTGTCCTACTCCTGACAGCCGCCTGATGTCTTTTCAGCTACCTGGCCAGTAAGATGGAAGAGGACAACCAGGCCCCCAAACAGGTCATCTTTTCATTCCTCTATGGAAGGAACCACTCCCAGCGTCCCTTGTTCCACAAACTGCTTTTCCAATTCATCTGTTCCATGAACTGGAAGATAAGGGTCACACAGGAAGAGTGTGAGAAGGTAGGTGGGCTTTGGGGGCTTGGAAGTGAGGGTGGTGAGGAGGGGAGAGATCATGAGGACTGGGGGAAAGAACTGCAGGCTGGACGAGGGGAGGGGAGGGGTCGACTCGGAGAGGCACCATCATTTCAAGGGGCTGTTCATCTTTGCAGATCCAAGCTTTTCACCCAAGGCTCTGGGTGTGGGATCGAGATCGTGCCCTCTTGCCCTAGGGGCCCCCAGGAGCACGAGGGCCTGAGATCACCAGCCGGAGGAAAGGTAGGTCTGTGTACTCGCAGATGTGGGCAGAATGATGTGTTGTTCATTGAGGATTCCAACTGTGGACCGCCCTCACCTTCCAGCCTGTGACTTAGGCCAGCTGGGCGCACAGCCGGATGCTGACTCAGTTCCCAGCCACAGACCGACCCCACACACAGAGCGAGCACAGTGGGGTCCTGGGCGCCAGGCCTCGGGGAGAACTACTTGTCACAGAGGCATGGGTTTGGCTGCAATCATTTGACCCAAAACAATGGGGTCCAAATAACAGCTTTGATGGGATGTTGGTTTTTGTGAAAAGTGAATGCTTCTAATTTTTTCCATATATTGTGTTTTGAGTTTCTCTTTTTAATTCATCTGTGGCCTTTCATTCCTCTGGGATAATGACTCTTAGAATTTATCTTCCACAAATTTGTTGTCTACAAATAGGATGTTAGACAGAACAGCCTACACGGTCAATGATAAAAGAGAAATTATGACTAGCTTTCTTTCATCCAAATTCACTTTCAAATTCCTTATCTCCAGATCACCTGTGGTTATTTCCTCTGACTCACCGCTCCTGGACCAGTCACTGCTCTTGTACGATGACACATTTTCCACCTCAAGTTTTTGGTCAAGGGAGTTTATCAGAACTAGTGAAGGTTAAGAAACGCTATCTTCAGCCTGGCTTATTACGATCTACCAATGGAGTTATAGATGTGGGCAGAGAATTAAGCAAAGGTTTGGTTTAAATTGTAAACTAACTGTCTTAGTCCATTTGAGTTTTCCTAACAAAATACTGCAGCCTGGAGATATTTCCTGGAGGTCTAGTGGTTAAGACTCTGTGCTTTCAATACAGGGCACATGAGTTCAGTCCGTGGTTGGGAAATTCCGTGTACTGTGCAGTGTGGCCAAAAAAAAAAAAAAAAAAATATATATATATATATATATATATATATTACAGCTGAGTGGGTTAAAAACAATAAAAACCATGGGCCCTTTTATAATGGCAGTAGTCTCATTCTTGGGGACTCTACCCCATGACTTAGTAGCCTCTCAAAGACCCCACCTGCAAAAACCATCACCTTGCTGTAGTTAATCTCTCTGTCATGTCCAACTCTTTGAGACCCCATGGACTGTAGCCCACCACGTTCTTTTGTCCATAGGATTTCCCAGGCAAGAACACTGGAGTGGGTAGCCATTCCCTTCTCCAGGGGATCTTCTTGATCCAGGGGTGGAACCTGGGTTTCCTGCATTGCAGGCAGATTCTTTACTGTTTGAGCCACTGGGGAAATCCAGTACCATCACCTTAAGGTTTATGATGTCAACACAAGAATTTTAGGGGACACAACATTCAGACCATAACACTAACCAAGCTTAGGAGTAAGTATTATTTAAACATTAGGATCCAGGCTTAGGATTAGGGATCAGGCATCCGGCATTATGATTCATAATGTTGACTTTTTAGTAATGTTTGTAGCATGGTTGAAAGTTCAGATTGTGAGCGGTGCAGAAGGACCGAGGTGAGTTAAAACTGTAGTAGCATTCTCTGAGTGCCAGCTGCCTGAGCAGAATCACCTAGAATCTTGGCCATAAAGCAAATTCCAGGGCCTGAGCTTAGGTGTATTCAGTCATTTCTGGAGTCCAGAAATCACACTTGAAAACACTGGTTCAGGATTGGCGTTTAGAATGGAGAATTTGAGGTAAAACTGGGAGTATTAATTAGCCTAAACTCTGGTTAGAACTGACTGAGAATGTAAATCCTCTCTTTGTAATAATTTTATTTAGTTGTTTATTTTTGTCTGTGCTGGCTCTTTGTTGCCGTGAGTGCTTTTCTCTGGTTGCTGTGTGTGATCCAGTACCATCACCTTAAGGTTTATGATGTCAACACAAGAATTTTAGGGGACACAACATTCAGACCATAACACTAACCAAGCTTAGGAGTAAGTATTATTTAAACATTAGGATCCAGGCTTAGGATTAGGGATCAGGCATCCGGCATTATGATTCATAATGTTGACTTTTTAGTAATGTTTGTAGCATGGTTGAAAGTTCAGATTGTGAGCGGTGCAGAAGGACCGAGGTGAGTTAAAACTGTAGTAGCATTCTCTGAGTGCCAGCTGCCTGAGCAGAATCACCTAGAATCTTGGCCATAAAGCAAATTCCAGGGCCTGAGCTTAGGTGTATTCAGTCATTTCTGGAGTCCAGAAATCACACTTGAAAACACTGGTTCAGGATTGGCGTTTAGAATGGAGAATTTGAGGTAAAACTGGGAGTATTAATTAGCCTAAACTCTGGTTAGAACTGACTGAGAATGTAAATCCTCTCTTTGTAATAATTTTATTTAGTTGTTTATTTTTGTCTGTGCTGGCTCTTTGTTGCCGTGAGTGCTTTTCTCTGGTTGCTGTGTGTGGCTTCTCATTGCAGTGACTTCTCTTGTGGAGCACAGGCTCTAAGTTGCTCGGGCTTCAGCAGTTGTGGCACACAGGCTCAGGAGTTGTGGCACATGGACTTAGACTTAGTTGCTCCTTGGCACGTGGGATCTTCCCAGATCAGGGATCAAACCCATGTCCCCTGCATTGGCGGGTGGATTCTTTACTACTGAACCAGCAGGAAAGCTCGTAAATATCTGGAGAGTCGCCACTTTGAAATCTGACACCCTAGCTCTCTCACTTCCAGATCTCCCAGAGGAGATGAGGATTTTCAAGGGAAAGTCAATTCAGACACCGATGACAGCCACAAGGAAGGACAAGAGAAGCTTCTGTGCAGAAAATGGGAAGGAACCCAGCATCTTCTGGAATGAATTGAAGAGAGTTTCCGGTCATACTCCTAGGAGCAGAGTCTTCCAGGAGTCTTTGGCGGGACAATAAGCAATCAGGGGTTTTTTCAGATTCTCTTCTTTCCTAAGGCACTACCCCTATTTTCAGATTAATTCAAATCTCCCCTGAGTTAGATGTTGGTGGCCCCATTTTTATACACTAGTTTGCCCTAGTCTAGATTCATTTGAAGGTGAAATGTAGAGGCTTGGGATAGGAAGGAATTACTTTAAAATATAAAATTAGAGCCATAGCATCAATAGATGACTCAGAGTTTGCCATCATCACTGGCTTATTTTGAGAATGTTACCTATAAAATTATTGTATTTATTTTTATATTTTATTTTTATATATCTACTTTAAATAGTTTTGAAATAGTCTTTGTTTTGAAAACATGTTATTCCTACAAAGTTTTGTGATGGATATTATAGCTGTTGTGGATAGGTAAATACAATTTTGTCTACATATTCAAGAGGTTTTTGTGTTTTTAATCTATTATATTTACATAATATATCGATTCTACTTATAGCTAGGTGGGTCATTCCTCCTAATTTTTGTAAACATAAATTTTAACTTCTAAAGTTCTTATTATTGAATTGTGGAAATTCAGTCGTAATTTTTTTAGCTTGTCTTGAGATGTTTGTATGTAATTTTAGATTATAAAGAGGATAATGCTGGAAATATAATAAACATGAAACTCTTTCACAGTCATGATGTGTGTGCTCATTACCAGTTTCGTTTGCCTGTTTGCAGTCAAACAAGATGTTATGTTGCTTAATGGCATTCTGATTATCCAACCACATTTATTAACTCTGAAAAATAATCCTGAATTATTTTCCATGTAGAAAAAGCAATCGAAGATGAGGCAGATCTCACCTCAGTCAAAAATTCAATACTGAGAGACAAGTGCTGGGTAAAAGGAAAAACAGCTTTATTGAGGAAGTCAGCAACCCTGCAGAGAAGTTGGCTTCATGTCCCTCCAAAACAACTCTCCCCTCCCCAGGTTTTGCTCGAGGATTGTAAGGGAGTAGAGGAAGGGGCTACATGCTGAAGAGTGGGGTATGGGGTGAGTGATCAGTTCATAACATTCTTTTCACCTGTTGGAAATTTGAAATGAACACCATCAATCTCCAGGCAGGAAACCAGGAGATTTGTTCTCTCAATGCAAGAGCTGCTGCTGCTAATCGCTTCAGTCATGTCCAACTCTTAGAGACCCCATGGACTGCAGCCTACCAGGCTCCTCCATCCATGGGATTTTCCAGGCAAGAGTACTGGAGTGGGTTGCCATTGCCTTCTCTGCAATGCAAGAGGCCTGGGGTTTAATCCCTGGTCAGGGAACTAGATCCCATATGCTGCAACTAAGAGTCTGCATAGCACACCAGAGACTGAAAGTCCTGTGTGCTGCAACTAATACCCACGGCAGCCGACTAGGAAAAAAAAAAAAAAATTAATGGCTTGGAAAAACTAGATTTCTTTTTCTCTAGAAGAGAAAGGAAGGTATCCTAGGCTCAGTTCAGTTCAGTCGCTCAGTTGTGTCCAACTCTTTGCAACTTCATGAATTGCAGAACACCAGGCCTCCCTGTCCATCACCAACTCCTGGAGTTCACTCAGACTCACCTCCATCGAGTCAGTGATGCCAACCAGCCATCTCATCAAGGAGGAAATTGCAACCCACTCCAGTATTCTTGCCTGGAAAATTCCATGGACAGAGGACCCTGTCAGGCTACAGTCCATGGGGTCACAAAAATTCAGACACGATTGAACGACTGAGCACGCACAAGGGAAATATTAGGACACAGGACATAAAAGGCAAGATGCCTGAAAAAGCGGTGACATTACAGACATTCCCTTAAATTAAAAGGAAATTTGATTCCCGCGTCCAAGAGGCCCATCCCCTCAACACAGCACCTCTTCACACCTGATGAGGTGAAGACACTTAAGACGTTCCCTTAACTTCCTGGGGCGTGGAGACTTCTGGGAAATAGAGTCCTGGTGTTTGCCCGGTTCCCGGGGGCGGGCTCTGGCAGGCGGACTTCCGGCGTCCTCCTGCGCTGGAGCGTCTCGTCCGGTGTGCGTGTTCGCGCACGCGTACCGCCTCGGCGCCTCTGTCGCTTCCTGTCGCTGTCCGGGTCACCACTCACCCTCGTTCCCAGGATCTGGCCTCCGGCAGGCGGGCATTCCGGGGCCTGCGGGGCTGGAACGCCGTCCGGCCGGGCCGGCGTTCAGCGGGCGCGGGCTGTGCGCGCGAGGGTTCTCGCGGGCCGGGCGGAGGCTGGAGCCGAGACCCTCAAGGCTCGAGCCCCGGAGCCCTCGGGCTCTGTCGGAGAGGCCGGACAGGTGGCGGCGGAGGCTAAGGAGCCGCGGGGCTCGGGCCCGATCGTCTGCTGCTCACTGAACTGTGAAGCCCTGGGAGGGACGTTGGCCTGAGGGGAGCTCGTCCCATACGCCCAAAGCCATCTCCTCTCCCGCAGCGGCCTCGGGAGGCGGAGAGGAAGGACTCGGGGAGAGGAGCGCGCCGGAGCAGCAGCCTCCGGCCGGAGCCTGGGGAGCCCGGGGCCGGTCAGCGAGTCCCGACGAGGTAGGTGGTGCGTCTGCGGCCTCCAGGCGGCTATTGATCCTGCGTCCCTCGGAGAGCAGGCCTTGGGGAGCCCGCTCCGGACCCCACGAGAGAGCGACTGAGATTGGACCGCTTTGCGGAGGTCTAGGGGCCGGGCTAGAGGGCAGGGCCGGCTGCTCCCAGCCGGGGATTGGGCTTCCCCGGGGCTTGTGAGTTCTGGGTGTCCTGGGGCAGTGGGGGCCCCAGGCTTGGCCCGGACGTGCCGCGTCCACCACTCCCTCCGTCCCCGGCGCCCCTCCTCTTTCTCTCGCCTTTTTGCGATCCTGCACGTGTCTCTCAAGACTCATCAGCACTTGGTTCTGTAATCTAAGCCTCCGCTGAGACGCCACGCCCCCCTCCTCCGCGGGTTCTGCCGGGTGGACTCGCACCGTGTAGTTAGTACTGGATGAGTCTTCGAGGCGTCTGTCCCGCTGCCTCAGTTGAGGGAGGAGGTGACTTGTCCCAGATCATTGGGTCTGCAGATGGGATCGTTAGCAAGATCAGACTCCAGGGGCAAGTGCTCTCTCCGACTGTATTGCAGCTTTCTTAATTTAAAAACAAAAACTCTACAGCGGTAACCAGGTTGAGTCATCATTTATAATACCATGCCTTGATGCTCATTTATCCCACTTTTGAGAGCTTCACATTCTCCAGTTCCATGGAGTCACAACCTGATGAGGTGAAGACACTTTTATTTTAATCAGATTAAAGAGGCAGGAATCTTTGATTTTAATCAGTTTAAAGAGACAACGGAGTATTTAAACAGTGCCCAGGGAGGGGTTTTGTTTTGTGGGGTTTTTTGCACTTTTTATTTAATGCTGGCAAACTATTTGAAAAAGTGAGTCAGTGTTTATATTCACCAGTGAGAGTAACCTGATGTTGGAGTTACACGGGTTCAAATGTGTGTTTCTCCTGTAGGACCCCTTTAGCCTCTTCTGAATGTTTCCAGGAGGTTCCTGCCTAGGTAGGCCAGGTTACTCACAGCTTCAACTAATTGCTTCCCTTCCTCTAGGTACACCGGTTCACAATCTAGCTTTTTCCAAGAGCAGCAGAAAATGAATGAATCCCAGGTGAGTTTTCCTGTCTGTTTGTATATACTCACACTTTGTTTTGTAATGCCTTTAAGGAAGTGTATAAGGATCCACACTTTTAAAATGGGCAGGTAGAAATAAAAGACACTGTCATATAAAATACACGTTACAGGGACAGATTGGCATCTAGATTCTGTTTAGCTCACATGTATAGGTAGTATGCTTTAGGACTCCTGGAATCCAGCTGCAAATATGATCGATTTTATAGAAAAAAGGAAAATACCATTCATCCCTTATGTGATTTATGTTGACTACAAGGAGAAACCATTTCTTAGAGAATTTCATGTGCACGTGAGAAGGGTGCCTGTTGTGCTCTCAGAGTGTTCTGTGAATATCATTCACATCAGGTTGTTGGTCTTGTGCAGGTATACTGTGTCCTTTCTGAGCTGCCAATTTTCCCATCGATCATAAGCGAGGACTGTTGAAATCTGTGGTTGTGGTTTGTTTGTCATTGCAGTTCTGTCAATTTTTGCTTCATGAATTTCATTAAAAGATACCTAACTTTCCCTGGTGGCTCAGAGGTTAAAGTGTCTGCCTGGAATGCAGGAGACTCGGGTTCAATCCCTGGGTGGGGAAGATCCCCTGGAGAAGGAAATGGCAACCCACTCCAGTACTCTTGCTTGGAGAATCCCACGGAGGAAGGAGCCTGGTAGGCTACTGTCCGTGGGGTCGAAAAAAGTCGGACATGACTGAGTGACAAACTACTACTAAACATTTAAGATTGTTATGTCCTCTTGATTAATTAGCCACTTTGTCATTGTTCAGTGACCTCCCATCCTGGTAAGAATGTATGCTGTGAGATGGAATCTCTGATATTTATAAATACACTCCAGTTTTCTTTTGAGTAATGCGATGTGAAATATCTTATTCTGTCCTTTAACTTTTAATCTATTTGCATCTTTATATGCAAAATACAGCATTTGAAGACAGCGTAGAGTTGGACCTTGTTTTTTTATCAAATTTTGAGAATTAATTCCTATTAAATGGGATGTTTAGGCTGTTTACATATACTTCAGTTCAGTTCAGTTGCTCAGTCGTGTCCAACTCGTTGCGACCCCATGAATCACAGCACGCCAGGCCTCCCTGTTCATTACCATCTCTCGGAGTTCACTCAGACTCACGTCCATCGAGTCCATGGTGCCATCCAGCCATCTCATCCTCGGTCGTCCCCTTCTCCTCCTGCTCCCAATCCCTCCCAGCATCAGAGTCTTTTCCAGTGAGTCAACTCTTCTCATGAGGTGGCCAAAGTACCGGAGTTTCAGCTTTAGCATCATTCCTTCCAAAGAAATCACAGGGTTGATCTCCTTCAGAATGGACTGGTTGGATCTCCTTGCAGTCCAAGGGACTCTCAACAGTCTTCTCCAGCACCGCAGTTCAAAAGCATCAATTCTTCGGCGCTCAGCCTTCTTCACAGTCCAACTCTCACATCCATACATGACACCAGGAAGACCATAGCCTTGACAAGACAGATCTTAGTCGGCAAAGTAATGTCTCTGCTTTTGAATATACTATTTAGGTTGGTCATAACTTTCTTCCAAGGAGTAAGTGTCTTCTAATTTCATGGCTGCAGTCACCATCTACAGTGATTTTGGAGCCCCCCAAAATAAAGTCTGACACTGTTTCCACTGTTTCCCATCTATTTCCCATGAAGTGATGGGACCAGATGCCATGATCTTCGTTTTCTGAATGTTGAGCTTTAAACCAACTTTTTCGCTTTCCTCTTTCACTTTCATCAAGAGGCTTTTTAGTTCCTCTCCACTTTCTGCCATGAGGGTGGTGTCATCTGCATATCTGAGGTTATTGATTTTTTCCCTGCAATCTTGATTCCAGCTTGTGTTTCTTCCAGCCCAGTGCTTCTCACGATGCACTCTGCATAGAAGTTAAATAAGCAAGGTGACAGTATACAGCCTTGACATACTCCTTTTCCTATTTGGAACCAGTCTGTTGTTCCATGTCCAGTTCTAACTGTTGCTTGCTGACCTGCATACAGATTTCTCAAGAGGCAGGTTAGGTGGTCTGGTATTCCCATCTCTTTCAGAAATTTCCACAGTTTATTGTGATCCACACAGTCAAAGGCTTTGGCATAGTCAATAAAGCAGAAATAGATGCTTTTCTGGAACTCTGTTGCTTTTTCCATGATCCAGTGGATGTTGGCAATTCTATCTCTGGTTCCTCTGCCTTTTCTAAAACC
>SJYC01034747.1:0-19252 GCA_006408675.1 Madoqua kirkii
GGTCTGGTATTCCCATCTCTTTCAGAAATTTCCACAGTTTATTGTGATCCACACAGTCAAAGGCTTTGGCATAGTCAATAAAGCAGAAATAGATGCTTTTCTGGAACTCTGTTGCTTTTTCCATGATCCAGTGGATGTTGGCAATTCTATCTCTGGTTCCTCTGCCTTTTCTAAAACCAGCTTGAACATCAGGGAGTTCACAGTTCACGTATTACTGAAGCCTGGCCTGGAGAATTTTGAGCATTACTTGACTAGCGTGTGAGATGAGTGCAATTGTTCGGTAGTTTGAGCGTTCTTTGGCATTGCCTTTCTTTGGGATTGGAATGAAAACTGACTTTTTCCAGTCCTGTGGCCACTGCTGAGTTTTCCAAATTTGCTGGCATATTGAGTGCAGCACCTTCACAGCATCATCTTTCAGGATTTGAAACAGCTCCACTGGAATTCCATCACCTCCACTAGCTTTGTTCATAGTGATGCTTTCTAAGGCCCACTTGATTTCACATTCCAGGATGTCTGGCTCTAGATTAGTGATCACATCATCATGATTATCTGGGTCGTGAAGATCTTTTTTGTACAGTTCTTCCGTGTATTCTTGCCATCTCTTCTTCATATCTTCTGCTTCTCTCAGGTCCATACCATTTCTGTCCTTTATCAAGCCCATCTTTGCATGAAATGTTCCCTTGGTATCTCTAAGTTTCTTGAAGAGATCTCTAGTCTTTCCCATTCTGTTGTTTTCCTCTGTTGTTTTCTTTGCATTGATCGCTGAAGAAGGCTTTCTTATCTCTTCTTGCTATTCTTTGGAACTCTGCATTCAGATGCTTATATCTTTCCTTCTCCTTTGCTTTTCGCCTCTCTTCTTTTCACACCTATTTGTAAGGCCTCCCCAGACAGCCATTTTGCTTTTGTGCATTTCTTTTCCATGGAGATGGTCTTGATCCTTGTCTCCTGTAAAATGTCATGAACCTCATTCCATAGTTCATCAGGCACTCTATCTATCAGATTTCAGCCCTTCAATCTATTTCTCACTTCCACTGTATAATCATAAGGGATTTGATTTAGGTCATACCTGAATGGCCTACCGGTTTTCCCTGCTTTCTTCAATTTCAGTCTGAGTTTGGTAATATGGAGTTCATGATCTGAGCCACAGTCAGCTCCTGGTCTTGTTTTTGTTGACTGTATAGAGCTTCTCCATCTTTGGCTGCATAGAATATAATCAATCTGATTTCGGTGTTGACCATCTGGTGATGTCCATGTGTAGAGTCTTCTCTTGTGTTGTTGGAAGAAGGTGTTTGCTGTGACCAGTGCATTTTCTTGGCAAAACTCTATTAGTCTTTGCCCTACTTCATTCCGCATTCTAAGGCCAAATTTGCCTTGGAATGCTGAGTACAACCAGTTACCTTATAGTCTTGTGTCTTTATTTTCTGTTCATCCCATCTTCTTTGTCTTCCTTCCTTTGAATTGACTTTTTTAATGATTCCATTTTGTATCCTTTGTTGGGTTGTTAGAACACTTGTTATTTTACTGGATACTTTAGGGTTTATAGTATGTAACTTTATCATAGTTTAATATGTAACTTTATCATAGTTGATAATCAAGTTATACGATTTCATTTAGAGTATAAGAAGCTGCAGTTACATGTCTCCCATCTTGGTCTTTACACTGTTGTTGCATTTTATTTTTGCAGGTCATACCAATGCCATACTACATTGTTATTTTTAATTAGTTATCTTTAAAAGAGTTTTAAGTGATGAGAGAAAATGCATAGTTCCCATTTCTGGTGCTTCTTTGTTTTGACCCACATTTTTATCTGCTGTCATTTTCCTTCTGCCTGGGGGCTTTCTTTAATATTTCTTCTAGACCATACCATACTGTTAGTTGCTCAGTCATGTCCAACTCTAGGCAACCTCAGGAAATGTAGCTCACTGGGATCCTCTGTCCATGGACTTCTAGTATATTTTTCTAGTATAGATTTTGTACATTTCTGTTGCTATTGTAAACTGCATGTATGCCCGAATTACATCTTTTCCTTTTTATGTAATGAGAGCTATTGCTTTTATGTGTGTTAACTATAAATTCTGTTACCTAACAGAGTTCCTTTTACTGATTCAGTTCCATTGTTGATTTTCTGAGTTTTCTAGGTATAATATATTATCTGTTAATAGAAATACTTTTACTGACCTTTTGTTAGGCCTGTAATTGTTTTCTCTAATTGGAGATGATGAGTGTTTTGCCTTGTTTCTAATCTTAGTGTAATCTTAGCGGGAATGTGTCTGTTGTTTCCCCATTAAATTAGTCCTGACTGTAGAACTCAGAGAACTGAAGCATAAATAGGTGTTTATAAACTTAAAGTGTATACATGTGGTTGTATGTGTATGTATCACACATACTGTGCATGGTAGGGTATGAGTATATTATACATAGGGCTTCTCTGATGGCTCAGTGGTAAAGAACCTGCCTGCCAACTCAGGAGATTGGGTTCAACATGAGTTGAGAAGATTCCCTGGAGAAGGAATTGGCAACCCACTCCAGTGTTCTTGCCTGGGAAATGCCATGGACAGAGGAGCCGGTGCGTTACAGTTCATGGGTTCGCAAAAGACCCACACAACTTAGCAGCTGAGCAACAACACCCACATACATGTATTCATCTTAGTGAACTTTCCATGAATTCCTGTTTTCTTGAGGGTCTTTTAAAAAAAAAATTAGGATGCATTTGAATATTTTCAGAGGTCTTTTCAGCATTTCTGGAATTGTAGCACTTTTCCTTTTGGCTGTATTACAATAGCAGATTGTATTAATGAATTTCCAAATATTAAACCAGATGATATGCTTAGAAAATGTCTCATTTCAGTGTGGTTTTTTTTTTTTTTTTTGATTGCTTAGTCTTCTAACCCCTGCCACATCTTGTCTCCCAAACTAAATTAACCCAGAAGATTTTAATTTCCAATGTGTGTACTCAGTCAGGTCCAACTATTTGAGCCTCTTTAGACAGTAGCCCGCCAGGCTCCTCTGTCCATGGGATTTTTCAGGCAAGAAATATTGGAGTGGGCTAGAGTTAAACTAGGGTAAATCATGTTTGGTTTTTTTAATATATTTACTTTGGGGTTGTTTTTTTTTTTCTAATTGTAAAATTTTAGAAATTTTATCTGAATATTTCTTGATCTATATTTCCCCCAGTGTTGTTCTTTGCAGATTATATGGCCCCTTTTAAGGATGTTTTGTTTTATTTTTATGATCTTTGATTCAGGAATATCTGATGATTTTTCATTGTTCATCCTCTATAATCTCTTTCTGAAAATGTTGGATCTGGCTTTCATACCTATGATTTTGCTTTCATCATTCCAATTTCTTGTTTTCAGAGAAATTTTCTAAGTTATATATTCTGTGTACCATTTGATAATCAAGCTTCTTACTTCAGGATTTTTTTTTTTTTTTTTAGTTCCACAGTCCAGTCTTCAATTTCTAAGTATCTCCAGTTGCTGTTTCTTAGCAGAACGTTCTCATTCTCTGGAAGCAATAGTCTGCTTAATTTATTATAAAATATAAGTCAGTGTGAGTTGTTTTCCTTTATGAACTTGGTTTCATCATTGTTGAGTTGTTTAACCTGATGCTTATATTTTATTTATGTTGTTTTCCTCAGCTGACAATTCTTGATTTTTTTAAAAATTTCATCTTTTGAGAAAATAATTTCTAATCAGTGATGCCTCAGTGGTAAAGTCCACCTATTAGTGCAGGAGACACAGGTTTGATCCCTGGATTATGAAGATCCCCTGGTAAGGAAATGGCAGCCTGTTCCAGTATTCTTGCCTGGGAAATCCCATGGACACTGGAGCCTGGTGGGCTACAGTCCATGGGGTCCCAAAAGAGCTGGACACAACTTAACTAAACAGCAACAACATTGTGAGCACACGTAACCAGTGACCACACCTCATTCCTCTTTCCTTCAGGGAGGGAGTGGCTGCAGAGCTGTGGAAGGGAGTAGGTGAGGGTGTGTCCTTAGACGTCACTATATTTTTTCCTCCACATTTTTTATTGTGCGAAAATACACATAACAAAATTTGGTACAGTGTCTGTTTCTAAGTATACAGGATAGTGGCTTAAGAATATTCATGTTGTTGTGCAATCATCACTACTATCCATCTCCATCTGTTTCTCATCTTTCAAAACTGAAACTCTGTACCCATTAAACACTGACTCCCCTTTCCCCTTCCCCAGCTCCTGGCGATCACCATTTTCCTCTATTTCTGGAATTTTGACTACTTTGAGTAGCTCATCTAAATGGGATTATACAGTATTTGTCCTTTTGTGACTGACTTATTTCACTCAGCATAATATCCTTAAAGGTCATCCATGTGGTACCATGTGTCAGAGTTTCCTGCCTTTTTCAAGCTGAATCACATTCCATTGTGTGTATTATCACATTTCGCTTAACCATTCATCCATCAATGGATGGTTATTTCTGTGTTTTAGTCTTTTTTTTTTCTCCCATGCTTTTAGTTTTTGTAAATAATGTTGCTATGAATCTGGGTGTACAGTATCTCTTCAAGGCCTTGCTTTCATTTTTTTTTTGGAGGGTGGAGACCCAGAAGTGGAATTGCTGAATTATGTGTTAATTCTGTTTTTCATTTTTGGGGAAGCCACCGTGCTGTTTTTCATAGTAGCTTCATCATTTTACCTTCCCACTAACAATGCATAAAGGTTCCACTTTCACCACCTCTTGTGAGTTGTAGAGGATTCCCGAGATTCAAAGGATTTCCCCTGCAAAGCCTTGTCTGCCAGCATATAATTAAAATGGTTCACTTCTCTCTTGGTAGACCACTCTACACCTTGTATGTGTCACTCTAATAATACCTCGAGCAGTCATTCAAGTAACGCATTTTATTGCTCCCAGAATGAGATGCTTGAGATATCTTTTGAAGGTGGTAAAAAACTTGGCCAAGCAGATGGCTCCAAGTAACTGGTGAGAACAGAGGGGCCAGAGGATGAAAGCACTGAACCAGGATGGCTGACTGCTGGGAAACACGAGCATGAAGAGGTGGGAGGCAGAGGCCTTGCCTGTAGAGGCCACTGAAAGGAATGATAGGGGTGGAATGCATGTGTTCACTGACCCAGTGCCTCCCAATGGGCTGTAAGCATTTTTGAGCTGGAGTGGGGTTTCATCTTTCTTCATCCTCTGATAGAGAACTCAGATACTTTAAACACAAAATTGGAACTCTTTTTTATTTCTTTTGGTTTGAGAGCTTTTTGGAAGTTTCGGGGGTTTTTTGACACATTAAGGAACTCAAAGGTAGTGGACATGACTGAGTGACAAACTACTACTAAACATTTTAAGATTGTTATATCCTCTTGATTAATTAGCCACTTTGTCATTGTTCAGTGACCTCCCATCCTGGTAAGAATGTATGTTGTGAGATGGAATCTCTGATATTTATAAATGGCTTGTTTTCCTCTCAACATCTGTTAACACAAATGAGGCTTTCAGTCTTCACAGTTACCTTTCCCAGTGAGCTGGGTGATTTCCTGTCCTTGTGTGTCAGGTCCATGTCACCCAGTTCCCATCATGGTGCCATTACAGGGGTCAGTATCATTCAGGGATGTGGCCGTGGACTTCACCCAGGAGGAGTGGCAGCAGCTGGACCCTGAGGAGAAGATGACCTACAGGGACGTGATGCTGGAGAACTACAGCCACCTTGTCTCCGTGGGTGAGGAGAACTGCTTTCTGAGTTGCTGTTCTATGGGGGCTTCCAGTTTAAGGACTTTATGCTTGATTTTGAGGAAATCAATGAAACCATTTAATTCCTTTTGGGCACCAGTTAGAGTAATTTGTATCTTTGCTTCTCCATTGAAAGGCTCTAGTTTTGATTAAATGCAAAAGTAGACACTTTATTCTGCAGTTCCTGAGGCAGCAGCTTCTGTTTAGGGACCCAGAACCCAGCAGCTGGTCCATGTTGGCTCTTTCTCATTCACAGGGTATGACAGCACCAAACCCAATGTGATCATCAAGTTGGAGCAAGGAGAAGAGCCATGGGTAGTAGACAGCAAATTCCTACAGCAGCAGCATTCAGGTGAGGTGGTGGGATGTGATGTTTGTGAATGGTCACTTTTATGTGTGGAGATTGACCCTAAAGGTAGAGTCAAGCTTGTAGTAGGCCCTTGAGTACTGCTCTCATCCTATAATTTGGTGTGTTTGGATTCACAAGACTTGTTTACTTTTATTCTTTTTTAGAAAAAGTCTGGAAAGTTGGTGACCTGATAGAGAGAATCCAAGAAAATGAAGATGAATGTTCAAGGCAAGCTGTTTCTATCAACAGTAGAACCCTGACCAAGGAGAGAGAGAATGTGTTTGATAAAACATATAACGTGGAAACAAATCTCGCTCCTTTAAATCTAATATCTTATAACTGTGTTTCATGTGGGAAACTTTAGAATCTACTTCAGAATTAATTATTAGTGATGGAAGCTATGCAAGAAAGAGACCAGATGAGTGTAATGAATGTGGGAAAACGTATGGAGAGAAACTGTATGAATTTCATCAAAATGGGGAAGCCTGTTCTCAAAATGAAGAAAGTATTCAGAAAATTAGTATTTTGGAGAAACCCTTTGAATATAATGGATGCACAGAAGCCTTAGACAATGAAGCCGTTTTCATTACTCGTAAGAGCACTTATATGGGGGAGAAGTGCTATGAGTGGAATGATTCTAGACCTGACTTCATCCAGATGTCAAATTTTAATATATACCAGAGATCACAGATGGACTTGAAGCCCTTTGAGTGCAGCGAATGTGGAAAGTCCTTCTGCAAAAAATCAAAATTCATAATACATCAGAGGGCTCACACAGGAGAGAAACCTTATGCATGTAACGTATGTGGGAAATCCTTCAGCCAAAAAGGAACCCTCACCGTGCATCGGAGATCACATTTAGAGGAGAAACCATATAAATGCAATGAGTGTGGGAAAACCTTCTGTCAAAAGTTGCACCTCACACAACACCTGAGGACTCATTCTGGAGAGAAGCCCTATGAATGTAATGAGTGTGGGAAAACCTTCTGCCAAAAGACACATCTCACCCTACACCAGAGAAACCATTCAGGAGAAAGACCCTATCCATGTAGCGAATGCGGAAAATCCTTCTCCCGCAAGTCAGCTCTTAGTGACCACCAGAGAACCCACACAGGAGAGAAGCTTTACAAATGCAATGAATGTGGGAAATCCTACTACCGGAAATCCACCCTCATCACACACCAGAGAACACACACAGGAGAGAAGCCCTACCAGTGCAGTGAGTGTGGGAAGTTTTTCTCTCGGGTATCATACCTCACTATCCATTACAGGAGTCACTTAGAAGAGAAGCCCTATGAATGTAATGAATGTGGAAAAACCTTCAACCTCAACTCAGCCTTTATCAGACATAGGAAAGTACACACAGATGAGAAGCCCCAGAATGCAGTGAGTGCGGGAAGCTCTCACACCTCACCAGCCTTCACACAACTCATCTAGGAGAGAAGCCCTATGAATGTAGTGAGTGTGGGAAAACCTTCCTTGAAAACTCAGCTTTCGATGGGCACCAGCCGCTTCCCACAGGGGAGAAGTCGTATGAATGTAACATATGTGGGAAGGTGTTCTCTGAGCTGCTGTACTACACCATACATTATAGGAGTCATTCGGAAGAGAAACCGTATGGGTGTAACGAGTGTGGGAAAACCTTCTCCCATAACTCGTCCCTCTTGCGACACCAGAGAGTCCACACAGGAGAGAAGCCTTATGAGTGTTACGAGTGTGGGAAGTTCTTCTCTCAGAAGTCTTATCTAACGATACATCACAGGATCCACTCGGGAGAGAAACCCTATGAATGTAGCAAGTGCGGGAAAGTCTTCTCCCGGATGTCAAACCTCACTGTGCACTACAGAAGCCATTCGGGAGAGAAGCCCTACGAATGTAACGAATGTGGGAAAGTCTTCTCTCAGAAGTCATACCTCACTGTGCATTACAGGACTCATTCAGGAGAGAAGCCGTATGAATGTAATGAGTGTGGGAAAAAATTCCACCACAGGTCGGCCTTCAACAGCCATCAGAGAATTCACAGGAGAGGGAACTTGAATGTACTTGACATGGGAAGTCTCCTCTGAAGTTAGTTCTCATTCTAGAAAATCCTCTGCACATAGTGGATGTGGAAAGTCCAGCTGAGAGTCAGATACCACTGTCTGAGAGTTCCTGTTTCTGAATGAGGAAGTGTGTAGGCATTGGGTTGATTCTAACCTGAATTTTCACAAAGACCAATCCCTGAAAACACAAGAAGCAAAGCTTTTAGCAACTCATTGGACAACTAGACAGTATACAAGAGTAAAACTCTATAAATATTTAATATTTATTTTGGATTCCAGTTGTATTTACATATCAGGGAGTCATACTGAGGAAAAATCTGTTGAAGCGATGAATGTGGAAAATACATTGTCTTGGCAGTTGTTATACTAAAAGCCATATTTCTGACATAAAATCTAATATTTATAGAAACAGTATCAGAAGCTATCAGTTCTGAATAAACTTTCATTGCAGAAAATTAACTTTTAAAATATTCTGGAGTTGATAATGAGGATTCTGGCATTAAAAATACATGGCAGTTTCTCTCACATTTCCAAAATGTGATTAATTCTATGCAACCCTATGCAAGTTTGGATTTCAATAATTTGTGAAAAGGTAGTCTAATTATTAAGCTGGCAAAATGTACTAATGTAGGCATATTGTTCTCGAGGTGTTTTACAGGTACTAAATAGTTAAAATTCATAATTTTCTATTCTTTTGAGGTGTTTTCAAATGGGCTTTTAATGAGTACTACAAAGGAGGCAGTGACTTTTATACAGTTTCCAACTGCACTGGAGCAAAAAAGACTTTAAAACACCATTTTCAAAACCGTGCATAGATCATTTGGAATCTAGTCTGTTCGGTGAAGGACAGCTATACTGGTCACACTCTATAAAATACGCCCGTCTCTCCTGCCACTCTTGTTTTTTAACCCACAGGTTTGAGTGTGCAGTTTGCCACTATGATGTAATCCAGAAATTCTGCCTGTGCTTTTATTTGATATGAATCTGGTGTCATTACTTTGTGTACTTTTATTCCAGAATATTGAAGTCAAATTGATGCAACTTTCTAGCAGTCATTTTTGGTTGATTAATGCAGCGTTCCTTCTCCCCTCTTTACTCACTGGAAGAAGTTTGGTATCTACTATTACTTCACATGACACAGAGGGTGAATCCTGAGTGATCTAAACTAGTCATGATAATTTCACTCTAATTATTGGTAACTTGTTTATAGTGGTCACATGACTGAATCCTGGGCTAACAGACGGTTCTGGAAAAAAGATAATGAGTGATCAAATGGGTCTTACTCAAGGAATGTAAGGATGCGTTCATTTTTTTTAAAAAAATCACTGTAATCACTTTGAAGAAAAGTAATCTAGTATGCTGGAGACTCATGAAATTAGCATCCATTTGTGTTCTTAACAAACCACATATAGAAAAGAACTTCCTTTATGGATAAAGAATATCTTCTGCTACAACGAACAGCACATTGAATGGTGAAATATTGGAACTTTTCTCCCAAGATGATTTTAAAAAAAAAGAGTGGTATCTGCTGTCCCTGGTTTTATTCACTATTGTGCAGAAAGACCTAGCCAGGAAAGCAAAGGAAGCAAAAGAATGGTAAGGCGTAAGGATTACAAGTAAAAGTTGTTTCTGCATGGAAAATTCAAGGGAATATTCTGGTAATTAAAATTGAGTGAATTGAGCATAATCCCTGCAAACAAGATCATTATGCAAAAATGTTTTTTAATATACCAGCAACAAACATAAAATGAAAAGTTTAAAGCAATACCACTTATAGTAATAACAGAAATCCTTAAGTGCCTGAGGCGGGAAATTATGTAACACGTATTTTCAAGAATTGGGTCCAGAAAAAAAAAAAATCAGAAGATTCAGTGGGATATAACCTGTTCATTGTTTCCAGGACAATCTTAACACATTATTGACTGGAGACTTATTAATGCCACAGGCTTTAGTTTCTGCAAAAATCCCCTGGTCAATGATGTGTTAAAAAGATGTCAGTTTTCCCCAAATTAATTCATATATTCAATGTGATCCTAAAATCCTAACATTTTTTAATGGAAATGAGTTCTCAAATTCATGTGAAAATTTTAAAGACCAGTAACAGTCAAAGCTATCTTCTAGAACAGATAGAAGTAGAGGACTTATAGTACCAGATATCAAGAGCTGTTAGCCATAGGAATTATGATCCTGTGGTATTGGCACAAAGATAAACAAATTGATCAGTGAAACTATAATAGAGATTCCAGAAAACCCATAGATAATTCAGTCACTTTTGGCAAAGGTGATAATGTGTTCTAATGTGGGGAAGGCTGTTGTTTCCCATAAATGGTTTATCAATTAAATTTTATAATTTAATAGAAAATAGACCAGTTGAAATGCAGTCACAGATTAAGAAATGTAAAATAATAAATTTTGCAATTCAGATACTTGGCAGCAGAATCTAGTGTAGAAGAATGCATGGTAGATGATCAGATGGTATTTGGGACTTTGTGGGCGACATGGTTTCCTTTACGACTGCTCAGCATTGAACAGAGATCTCCCAGTAAGACTATTTGGAGGTCTGGATTTGGCCAGCAGGCTGTAGTTACCCCTGATATAAAATTAAAAGAACTCCTACAGATCCACCAGAAAAAAAAAATGGGTGAAAGACTTGAACATCACGAAAGAGACTATCTGCACTGAGAATAAACACATGAAAAGGTATGTTACATTTGCTAGTAATCTGGAGAAGTGAAGTGAAGTCGCTTCCATTGTGTCCGACTCTTTGCGACCCCATGGACTGAAGTGTGCCAGGCTCCTCCATCCATGGGATTTTTCAGGCAAGAATACTGGAGTGGGTTACCATTTCCTTCTTCAGGGAATCTTCCTGACCCAGGGATTGAACCTGGTTCTCCCACATTGCAGGCAGACTCTATCATCTGGGTCACCAGGGAATTCCTAATCTGGAGAAGGCAGATTTAAAACCCCATGTGGCACTGCTGCCCACCTCTGAAGTGGTTAAAATGAAAAGCATAAAAAAAGCATCAAGCTCTGGCAAGGATGTAACAGAAACCCATCTACACTGCTGGTGCTGTAGCCCACTAATAGAACCATTTGGGAAAGCTGACACTTGGAGCCAAACCTGTGTGTCTACCCTTTTAACCCAAGCCTAGCAGTCATGCATGCATGTGTCCATTGTATGCATGTGGATGTCCACCAAAGGACGTGTCCTGGAATGTTCATGGCATAAAACTGTGGGAAGCAACTCTGAAGACACCTGTGCAATAGAACCTTAAATGTCAGTGGTGTTTCAACCAGAGAACACTGTAAAGCAAAGAGAAAAATGAAAGTTGCTCAGTCGTGTCCAACTCTTTGCGACCCCATGGACTATACAGCCCATGGAATTCTCCAGGCCAGAATACTGTGAGTGAGTAGCCTTTCTCTTCTCCAGGGAGCAAGGAGACTGAGCAGTAAGCACAGGCAATAACAGATATGTGTGTTTTTCACATCTAATGCTGAGTGAAGGAATCCAGACACAAAAGCAAACAGACTATGATCCCATCCATATAAAGTATAAAAACAGGCAAAACTTGTCTGCTGCTGCTGCTGCTGCTGCTAAGTCGCTTCAGTCGTGTCCGACTCTGGGTGACCCCAGAGAAGGCAGCCCACCAGACACCCCCGTCCCTGAGACTCTCCAGGCAAGAACACTGGAGTGGGTTGCTATTTGCTTCTCCAACGCATGAAAGTGAAAAGTGAAAGTGAAGTCGCTCAGTCGTGTCAGACTCTTAGCGACCCCTTGGACTGCAGCCCACCAGGCTTCTCCGTCCATGGGATTTTCCAGGCAAAAGTACTGGAGTGGGTTGCCATTGCCTTTTCCAAAACTTGTCTATGCAGTTAGAAATCAGGATAGCAGTCAACTTCAGCAAAAGCTTGTAAGAAGGAGTATTCGTGTGGTGCTGGTGATAATTGGTTTCTAAATCTGGGTGCTGACTATCTGAGTGTTCAGTGCACTCAAGATATGTGTGTTTTTCTGCATGTATGTTACACTTTCATAAAACATTTTTAAAAGTCAAAGATGTCTACCATTTAGCCCTTTAACCATATTTTTCTAGATGTACATGAATATGCTGCATAACAGGAACTAAATGGTAGGTTTTGCATAACTGTGCAGGAAATAGTTTTAAGGGCCACCACTAAGATTTCCTACATTGTGACCTTAAAGCTTAGTATAATGTATATTTTCAGTAAATATTTGGAAAGGAACAGGGCTATTACATACATTGTCATGCTCCCCTTTGGCATATGTAAATGGGGTCTGGAACATATAAATAGGTTTGGGCCACCTCTTCAATAAAGAACTGATGTGTGTAAGCCTTTCCAGTTTTCTCAGGTGAAGTATTTTTTATATTTCTTAATTTGGGGTGCATCTTAACCATCACCTTGTCACAGAGGTGGCCTTTCCTTGAGGTCAAATGCAATGGTGAGTTTGATGTGATGAAAATTTTAAGTTTTCAGGTTATCCTTTCAACGAATGTAAAATACACAGTTAACAGTGCAAATGTTACTGAGTGAAGGATATAGTTAAGACCTTGTAGCATAAAAGGTAAAAACCTTCAGCATGGGAAGTGGGGGAAGTTGGCTGGGAGTATGGCACGGCAATCAAGAATTAAGACATTAGATAGAGTGAGAGAGAAGTCGCTCAGTGTGTCCAACTCTTTGTGACCCCATAGGCTGTAGCCTACCAGGCTCCTCCATCCATGGGATTTTCCAAGCAAGAGTACTGGAGTGGGTTGCCATTTCCTTCTCCAGGGAATCAAACCCAGGTCTTCCGCATTGCAGGATGGAGTGTGCTGTGTATTATTTGTGCCTTGCTTGCTGATGGAGGTGTGACCAAAGAGTTAGGTGTGACCAATGAGGTGTGACCCTCACTGTTCACTCTCTCCTGGGCTCAAGCACTAGGTATGTGGTCCAGCTAGATCACGCTCACCCCTTGTATCATAAGCCCAGTTTATATATTTACCCATGGTCAACTTGGAGCCCATTAACTCCAGGTTTTATCTCTAAATTCTCTTAAGTAGGTCAAAAGACCTTAATGCAAGACCACTTACACCTGAGAGCAAAAATTCACCAGCGGATCCTTATTCCATCCAAATTATGTCCAGGTTTGTTACCCAACCACCTGAGCCATTTAGAGGGGACACGTGATATGTGGTGATGATAATGTCACAGGTTTCCCAAGTTACATGAGGGCCATAAGGGAAAAAGATGACTCCCCGGTCACCACAGGTAATCACGACAAAAAATAAACTCCGGTTCATATTGAAGAACTCAAAACCCTTATAGTTCCTTCCAGACTGGTGAACGGCCGGCCATTGAATTGCCGAGTTGTGAGCAAAGGGTGTGGAGTGGAAACAGAGACAGTACAGCTGTGCCTTCGACGATACAGTAACAGGAAACATTTAATCTCATGCTAAACAATCGAAAAACTGGACACTATAGGTGAAACCAGGGCTTCCAGAGTGGGGGCGTGGCTTTGCCCTGGGGGCGTGGCATTCAAATAAGTTGGGGTTGGGCGTAACAGTTGAGGGGCGGGGCCAGGCGGGGGCGTGGTCAGCAGTGGAGCTCGGCCTGGGCTCAGAGGCACATCAACTCCACCGGCGAAAACCGCTCAGGCCTGTGGGCCAGAGAAGAGTGGCAGACCTGTGAGTGAGGCGCCAGGCCCGTGGAAGCGAGGAGACAAAGGGCGGGGCCTCTGACCACCCACCCCTCGCCCGCTCCTAGCCGCCCAGCCTGCCCAGCCATGTGGTGCCCGCTGATCCTGCTGCTGCTGCTGCTGCTCCCGGCTGCCCCCGGCCCCGCTGCCACTGCCGCCCCCATCCCGGAAACCAAAACCCAGCAGAGCCTGCAGCAGAGCCTCCTCCAAGGTGACAACAGCCTCTCACTGGGAGCTGGGAGAGGAGGACAGGGAAGAGGGGTGGAGGCAGACAGCAAGGGTGGAGCCAGAGGGACCCCAATAAGGGAGAGACATAGACATGACATGCAGGGAGGGGGCCCGAGGGACAGAGGTGGTTGGGCAGGACAGATGAGGGGCAGGAATAAAGAGATGATGGGACAGAAGGAAGGTGGGGCAGGGGGCAAGGATGGGTAAGAACAGGGGACAGGATGAGGGTGGACTGGTCCAGCCCTGAGAGTCAAGAGGATGGAGAGACAAGGGGGTGACAGGGAGTTGGGAACAGGTCTGGAGGGGCATCGGAGACCCAACCCCACACCTGCCCCAATCCCAGGGGATGGAACTGCCCCGCACAGAGAACCAGGGCACTGGCTGGGGAGGGCACCCTTCCAGCCACACCTGGAGCCTGCTCGTTCTTCCCCAGGCCCCCAAGCTGGAGGAAACAGAGGCCAGCGGGCCGTTGCAAGCCACCTCACTCACTTGGGCTGTCCTCCTGTGGCATGACGTGGCTGCCACCGCGGTGCAGCCCTGAAGCCCAGGAGGCAGGACTGTGGCTCTGTGGGAAGCACCCAGGGTTATGGGGTGGACCTGGTGCTTCCCCCACCCCAGCGAACACCCCCTAAGACCCACTTCTGAGGCCCCCTTCCCCAGGCTCAGCATCAGGGGCTGGGCATGGGCATCAGAGCAATGGCAGGCATGTACCCTCTCTTGCTTCTTTTTGGATTATTAAAATTGTTTTGAGGTTAAAGTGATGTGTTCATTGACAGCTCTGTTCTGTGTTCTGGGGTCCAGTGGCGGGCACAGGCCATGGGGCTGTCTGGGCCCTGTGAGCAGCAGGAGGCATAACTCCAGCTCTAGGGATCCCAACTATCGTCTGGAGAAACCCCCCATTCCATCCAAGCCAGAGGCGCTGGCCCATAGTGGCATCTGCCTTCAGGTGGTTGGAGGGGGAATGCCTGGGCATCAGGAAAAGAGCCAGGGGTGGAGCTGGGGGCCAGAAAGGGCAGAGAGCCTGAGGCTGGCAGAAGAAGGCAAGTGGCCTATAAACTGGCCCAGCAAGGGTAGGGGTTAGCTTGCACAGGTGGGGTGCACCAGGGGCCTGGAGTGACCCTGCCTGATGGAGAGCTCGGGCAACAAGAAATGGGTCCCAGGTGGAGCAGGGAAGCCTACAGGAGGTGGGATGGTTGCCGTGCCTGCACTGTGGCCGTGGTGTGACACTGAGTGTCAACAACTGACTCTGAATAAACCGAACTGATTGGTAATGCCAATTTTCTTTTCTTTTTTGGCTGGGCTGCGTGGCATGCAGGATCTTCTCTGACCAGGGATCAAACCTGTGTCCCCTGTAGTAGTAGCATGGAGTCTTAACCACTGGATCACCAGGGAAGTCCTGCCAATTTTTACAGTGTAAATAATCCTACACTGGCCGATCTAAACATACCAATATGATCTGTACGTTCTGCTTCTCAGAAAAGACAACTGTCTTCCCCGTGAGCCTGCTGGTGCACAAAATCAATGATTTTTAGGACCCTGGCCGGCAGCTCTTCAATGCAGTTGGGCCTTCAGTGATCTCTGTATGCTTTTTTCACTAGAGTGGTACTTTTTGCTAACCATCAATTCCATTGACCATACTTGGGATGCATGATGCCCAGTTATCTGAGGACAGGCCAAGGATGCTACTATTTTATTTCCAAAAGCGGGTTTCACCATCATGGGACATAAATTGAAATGTGAAAAGATCTTATGCTATGGGCAGGACTCCTCTCTCGTTTCCAGAAAGACCTCTCAGGAAGCACAGGATGTTTTCCCACCTCCTTTGCCCCCTGCTCACCTGGACTGGTAAAGAACCTGCCTGCCAATACAAGAGATTTAGGTTCAGTTCCTAGGTTGGTAAGATCCCCTGCAGGAGGGCATGGCAACCCACTCCAGGATTCTTGCTGTTATGCCTGCAGTCCAAGTCCCCAAAGCTGAGAAAACAAGACATCTATAGCAATGCAAAAGCAAAAAGGGTTTTATTACTAGCTTGAGCTAGGACCCCCCGCCACCTCCAGCGCAGTGGAGTGGTGCAAGGGCCCCGAGCCCTGAATTACAGCAGTATTTATAGACTTAGAAAAAAGACAGGGAGTTGGCAAGGGCGGATTGGTTGCAAGGGGTTCTTGGCATCTATTAATTGGCTAAATTTTGCGCATGCGGGCTCGCTTAAGGGACTTTTTGTGTTATCTGGGCTAGCTCTAACCAGGCTATGGGGAATATGCTGACTGGCTGAGTCTCGAGGTCGGGGGGATGATGATCTCAGCTCTTTCTGGGCAGTGACCCAGCTTTTTCTGTGGTTGTAGCTCTGGCTACTTTAGTCCTTGAAGCTTGTCATGGCTTCTGTCAGGTCTCAACATTCCCCCCGTCCTTTGATCATTGAGAGGAATCTTCCTCTCCATTCTGAGGTACTGCCTGGTACTGTTTTCTCAGTACCAGCACCTGAACTGCACTGATACGTTCTCTCATAATGGTTATTAGCCTGTTTAAAATACATGGGCCAAGGGTAAGGATAAGCAAAAGTATAATAAGAGGGCCGAGCAGGGTAGAAATTAATGTTGTCAACCAAGGAGATTGATGGAACCAAGATTCAAACCATCCCTGTTGGGCTTCCCGTTCTTTCTTCCACTGCGCCAATCCTTCTCTCACTTTTGTCATGGATTCTCTCACCACTCCAGTATGGTCTGCGTAAAAACAACATTCTTCTCCTAAGGCCGCACATAGTTCCCCCTCGTGTAGGAAAATCAAGTCTAATCCTCTCCGGTTTTGCAGAACTACCTCTGACAGGGAAGTTAAGAGATTTCTCAAGGTGGCTAATAGACTCTTCTATGCGGGTAATGTCTTCATCTATGGCAGCCCTCAGGGAAGTTAATCCTTGATCTTGCATAGTCAAAGATGCTATTCCCGTCCCTGCACCAGCAGTCCCAAGACCAAACAAGGTTGCTATAGTGATAGTAGTAATCGGCTCTCTCCTATTTCTAGATATCTCCCTTGGCTGTATTTCCTGGTCCCAGTGAGTGTACACAACTTCTTCAGAGTGGTATAGTATTCTTGGCATTGCAACTAAAACACAAAATTCTTTACTGTGGTTAAAAACCATTATGTGTAGGCAAGGGGTCAGCCCAGTATGTGAACAGACCCATTAACCCCCTGCCTCGGGCACAATCCATTTTACTTGGTCCATTTCAGTAAGACTGGCTGTTTGGGTGCACAAGGGAAACTTTTCAGGCGGAACTTTACCTACGCAAATTCCTTTTCCCCAGACTTCTCTCATAGTGAGACCGACCTTATGTTTTCCCCAGTGACACTGAGGCGGATCTGAGCTGGTGGACAGGCTATAAGAAACATTTAGGCCTATTGCTTCATAAAAAGGGAGGGTGAAGAGTATAACAGAGCCAACAGGATTGAGTTGCCCTCGGGTTGGAATGGTTTAGGGCTTCAAAGGCTGCTTTAGCTAGATCTCATAATGGGTCCGACGTTTCCAAGTTGGAGGTGGCCAACAAGGGGCCATGGGTCTCTGCTTCATTAGGCTGGTCCCCCGGCCGGGCAGCGGAGGGTGCAGAGCTCAGGGTTGTATCCCCCTGAGTCGGATCTGCCTTTAACATCCTTTGTGGGCCCAGATTCTCGATCTGATTGGGGCCCACACTTTGGGTCCGGATGGGTTCTATCGTTTGGCTAATGACTAGAATCCCTCCAAGGTATGGACCAGGCCGTCTGACATTGAGCTGGAAGCCCCAAGTTAGCCCAGAAACCCAAGACCTTTCTTGCTTAGCCGACTCCTGATTGAACATTGTTTTCATCTAATCAAGCTTGTGCCAGGGTGTGTTCCAGGCTCTGCCTTCGATTATGTCTAGGGGATCGGGCAGGGGATAGACAAACGAAAAGTTGACCAAGTCCCGGTTCCCTACTTCCCATTTTGCTGCCCCATCAGTGGAGGTCACATAGCTCCAAGACCTACAGAAATAAGAGCGTGAAGGGAAGGTGGGTCACCCAGTCTGCGCCAGTCTCTATTGCCAGTTTTGTAAAAGTCTCTTTTAGGGTCCAATTCATTCTTCCTGTCCTGAGCTCTGGGGACTGTACTCAAAATGTAACTTCCATTTGGTCCCCAGGGCTGAGGCCAGTCCCTGAACAATTTGACTCACAAATGCAGGTCCATTATCAGAGCCAATAGATGCAGCCCAAACCTAGGTATAATCTCTTCTAGGTGCTTCTCAGCCATTATTATCACTGTCTCTTTTTAGTGAGGTAAGCTTCCACTCACCCAGAAAACGTATCAACCAAAACTAGCAGGTAACGGTACCCATACTTGCCTGGCCTTACCTCTGTAAAATCTATCTCTCAATGATGTCCTGGCCTTTCCCTCGATATCTTACACCCGTGTGCTGTCCTTTTCCCCGTCGCATCATCTGACAGGCCTTGCAGGTGCGGACTATATTCCGTATGGTCTTCTTCTGTTGGGGAAACCCCAGCTGTGCTGTTTGTAGGAGTGTCAAAGTCTTTTTCTCTCCCAAATGGGTGGTTTGATGTAAATGGGTACAGAGATGTCTGCCCAGGTCGGCAGGAAGCAACAGGTTGTCATCTTGGTCCCGATACCATCCATTTTCGTCGGCAGGATGGGTGGTATTATCTTGCATCCAGTGCAAATCAGAGGGGCAGTGTATGGGGTTTGGGGGAAGAGTTCCCATCCCCAGCGGTGGCAATCCTACAGTCAGTATATGGGGTTTGTAGTCTCCAGCAGCGGCCTCACGGGCTGCTGCATCCGCAGCTCGGTTGCCTCAGACCCTGGTGTCCTCTCCTTTCTGGTGTCCAGGGACATGTACTATGGATACCGCCTGGGGCGAGCAAATCAGAGGGGCAGTGTATGGGGTTTGGGGGAAGAGTTCCCATCCCCAGCGGTGGCAATCCTACAGTCAGTATATGGGGTTTGTAGTCTCCAGCAGCGGCCTCACGGGCTGCTGCATCCGCAGCTCGGTTGCCTCAGACCCTGGTGTCCTCTCCTTTCTGGTGTCCAGGGACATGTACTATGGATACCGCCTGGGGCGAGTGGACCACTGCCAAGAGTCTGCGAATCTCAGGTAAGTTTTTAATCTCTTTTCCCTCTGCCGTCAAGAGCCCCCGTTCTTTGTATATGGGGCCTGGAGTGTGCACAGTGCAGAGCGCATATCGGCTGTCAGTGTAAATAGTCTCTTTTCCCT
>SJYC01034748.1:0-27656 GCA_006408675.1 Madoqua kirkii
CATCTGGAGGAAATGCCTCCTCCCCCAGAAACAGGGCAGATCTCCGCCCCCTGGTATCAAAGTGTGGAGTTGAGTTTTCCCAGCATGGAAATCTCCACCATGACCCACTGGGTAAAAGCGCTCTGTTGGTCCTGGGGGCTGGGAGGACTATGCTCCCTCACTGATCTGATAAAGTCTCTGGCCCAGCAGGATCCACCAGGCAAACATGGAACTTGAGACGGTAATTTGTAGGGACAGATTTCCTTCCAGATGTAAATATTAAAAAATAGCACAAAGGATGTGATACAAGAGGCAGGTATTTTGTCAGAATGTTTTTGTATCCCACCGAATTAAGTTGGTAGTAATCCAAACTAGATTGTCTTAAATTAACATGTTAATTGTAGGCTTACAGATGGTCTCTGACATATCATGGTGTGATTACCATTTTCTTACTCTACCACGGTATGAAAGCAATACACAATCTGCAGAATTTTGATCTTTTCCTGGGCTAGCAATATGCAGTGTGATACTCTTTCATGATGCTGGACAGTGGCAGTGAGCCACAGCTCCCAGTCAGCCACGCATTCACAATCATGATGGTAAATGAATAATACCCTTATAACCATTCTGGACACAGACACCGTTCTGTTTTTTCACTTTAAGTATAGCATTCAATCAATTACATGTGATATTCAGCACTTTATTATAAAATAAGCTTTGTGTTAGATGATTTCACCCAACTGTAGACTAATGTGAGTGTTCTGAGCATGTTCAGTTCAGTTCAGTTGCTCAGTCGTGTCCGACTCTTTGCAATCCCATGAATCAAAGCACTCCAGGCCTCCCTGTTCATCATCATCTCTCGGAGTTCACTCAGACTCACGTCCATCGAGTCAGTGATACCACCCAGCCATCTCATCCTCTGTCATCCCCTTCTCCTCCTGCCTCCATCCCTCCCAGCATCAGAGTCTTTTCCAATGAGTCAACTCCTCGCATGAGGTGGCCAAAGTACTGGAGTTTCAGCTTTAGCATCATTCCTTCCAAAGAAATCCCAGGGCTGATCTCCTTCTGACCTGCATACAGATTTCTCAAGAGGCAGGTTAGGTGGTCTGGTATTCCCATCTCTTTCAGAATTTTCCACAGTTTATTGTGATCCACACAGTCAAAGGCTTTGGCATAGTCAGTAAAGCAGGAATAGATGTTCTTCTGGAACTCTCTTGCTTTTTCCATGATCCAGCGGATGTTGGCAATTTGATCTCTGGTTCCTCTGCCTTTTCTAAAACCAGCTTGAACATCAGGGAGTTAATGGTTCATGTATTGCTGAAGCCTGGCTTGGAGAATTTTGAGCATTACTTGACTAGCGTGTGAGATGAGTGCAATTGTGTGGTAGTTTGAGCATTCTTTGGCATTGCCTTTCTTTGGGATTGGAATGAAAACTGACCTTTTCCAGTCTTGTGGCCACTGCTGAGTTTTCCAAATTTGCTGGCGTATTGAGTGCAGCACCTTCACAGCATCATCTTTCAGGATTTGAAACAGCTCAATTGCAATTCCATCACCTCCACTAGCTTTGTTCGGGTTATTTTGATAGGAGATGCATTCAGTCTATAGGTTGCTTTGGGTAGTGTGGCCACTTTAACAGTATCAATTCTTCCAGTCCAAGAGCATGGTCTGTCTTTTCATTTCTTTGCATCATCTTCAGCTCTCTTTATCGGTGTTTTATACTTTTCAGGATGTACATCTTTCACCTCCTTTGTTAGGTTTATTCCTAGGTATTTTAAATGGGTGGTGTTTTTTTTTTCTCTCTCTTTCTGATATTTCATTGTTGATATAAAGAAATGAAACAGATTTGTATTTATCAATCTTGTATCCTACTAACTTCCTGAATTAATTTCTTAGCTGTATTAGTTTGTGTGTGGAGTCTTTAGGGTTTTCTGCATAGAGTGTTATCTCGCCTGGATATGACAATTGTACCTCTCCCCTTCTCATTTGAATACCTTTTATTTCTTTTTCTTAAATGATTGCTCTGCCTAGGACTTCCAGTACTGTGCTGAAAGAGAAAATATTCTTGTTTTGTTCCAAAGTTTAGCAGGAAGGCTTTCAGCTTTTCACCATTGAGTATTATGTTGGCTTTGGGTTTGACCATGGTCTTATATTTTTACATGCTTTGTATATTTGTCAAGCTGAGTCTTTTTCTGCTCTACAGAAACTTTTGCCAACATCAATTGCAACACATCTTAGAAGATTTACTGCAGGTAATGAATTCTTTCTGCTTTTTTTTTTTTACATCCAGAAAATTTGAAATTTTTGTCATCTTTTTTGAAAGATATTTTCACTGTGTACGGATTTTTTTTTTGTACTTTAAAAATATCGTTCCACTGTCTTCAGCCTTGCATTGTTTATGACAAATAGTTGGCTGTAACTCTGTGTTTATTACTCTGTATATAATATATCTTTATAGATATTTACTTTCCGTGTGGCTCAGACGGTAAAGTGTCTGCCTACAATATAGGAGACCCCTGGGTTCAATCCCAGGGTTGGAAAGATCTCCTGGAAAAGGAAATGGCAACCCACTCCAGTATTCGTGCCTGGAAAATCCCATGGACGGAGAAACCTGGTGGGCTACAGACCATGGGGTCGCAAAAAGTCGGACATGACTGAGCAACTTCACTATAGATATTTTTATATTTTCTTTTTGTCACTGATTGATAGATATTTAGATTGCACTGTGTGACATGTGAGATCTTAGTTCCCTGAGCGAGGATTGAGCCTGTGCCCCTGCATGGGAAGTTCAGAGTCTTAAATACTGCACCTCCAGGGAAGGACCATTTTGTCACTGATTTAAAGATATTTCATTGTTTTCTTCATATTTCTTGTGCTTGGGATTTTTTTTAACTTCTTGGATCTGTGGACTTAGTTTTGTTTTTGTTTTTACATTTGGAAGTTTATTTATCCCTTATTTTTTCTTCTTTTCATTTTGGATAGTTTCTATTTCAATATCAAGTTCACTAATCTCTTCTGTATTATCTAATCTGTTAATTTCATCCAGTGTAATTTTTCATTAGGACATGGTTATTTTCTCCTCTAGAAGTTTCTTTTTTCACCTTTTTAATATATGCCATGTTTCTCCTAAACATGCCCAGTTTTTCCTCTAGTTCATGAATATATGGAATACAGTTAGTATAACTTGTAATGTCCTTGTCTGCTAAAATCTATCATCTGTGTTATTTCTGGATTGGTTCTGATTTTTCACCTAATTATGGATCATATTTTCCTGCTTCTTTGCATGCTGGGTAATTTTTTATAGCAGATAAGGCATTACAGAAAGATAGCTTATACTAATTTTCCATAGCTAAACTCTCAAGTTTTTCTGGTGAATCTACAAACCACTGAAATTGTTTTCTCTGATACCACTCATTAATCGACCTAATGAATGACAGATTTTTCTGACCTCCTTGCTAGATTACAGCAAATCAGTGTATCTGGGGGAAAAAATATGTCCATTCCAAGACTGTCTGCAGAATTTATTCTTTCCTTTCCCTCTTTAATTTACATCTTGGTGGGTTTTGTTTTTAGTTACTTAGAAGTCAATCCATGGTTTTGATCTCCGTTGTATAGGAGTAAACAGCATGCTGATAGCTAACCAAGTGTCTTTTTTAAGTTTTTCTTTAATGTCAGACACAAAAGAATATGTACTGTAGAGTTCACAGACAAGCAAAACTAATGTAAGGTGCTAAACACTTGACTACTGTTTTCCTTCAGGGAAGAGGGAGGGTAACGGTAGGAAGGAGGTTAAGAAAGATTTCTGGAATTCTGGAAGTATTCCATTTATCACTTTGTGAGCATTCATTCAACTCTGCATTATTTTGTGCACAGCTCTGTAGGTCTGTTATGTATCAGTTATAATGTATATTTTAAATGATGGTCAACATCTGGTAAAAATAAAATACAGTTATATTTATAGTGCTGAATTTAAGAATCAATTGCATATGGATTAAACATTTAACTGTTTCTTTTAAACCAAACCATACATGTTTAATAAGAAAATGTAGGCAGGAAATTTTTTTAAACTTTCATTTATTTATTTTTGGCTGTTCTTGGTCTTTGTTGCTGTGCAATAGCAAAAGTGTTTATTCAGCAAACTAAAATTTTACCAATACATGATTTCCAAGATACATTCCAAGATACATCGCTAAACAAAAGAAGACATATACATAATATTTTAGGGACAGCTCTTGTGTTTTGTCAGTCAAAAAGAGTAAATCAGGGACTTCCCCTAGTGGTCCAGTGGTTAAAGATTTTGCCTTCCAATGCAGGTTCAATCCCTGATCTGGGAGCTAAGATCCCCCATGCCTCATGGCCAAAAACCAAAACATAAAACGGAAGCAGTAATATAACAAATTTAATAAAGACTTTTTAAATGGTCAGAAAAATCTTGAAGAGTAAATAACACACATGTATGTGTATGTGCTTAGATCTCTGTGAGGAGAAATAAGAATCTGATAAAAATCCATTGCCATTGTGTGAGTTTGGAGTCAGGGTTCTGGCAGGGGGCAGACTGTATTCTTGTATACCTTTTGAAATTTGAGTCAAGTATTTTGTATTTTTAAAAAGAAGTAAAATGAACCCTTAGTTACAAAAATAATGTAGCAACATGGGAAATGTATGTAACTCAGTGTGAACTGGGAGCAGCAGGATAGAAGACCGTGCATTCTGCAGCGCTCTGCTTTCTGTGAAAGTGGGCAGAAGAGCACAAGGAGTCTGTGTGGCTGGATGTTACCGTCCAGATGCTGCTGCTGCTGCTGCTGAGCATGGGATGGTGGTGGTGATGCTGAGGATGCGGATAAGGATGAGAATGTCTACTCCCACCAGTTACACCAGTCAGCGCATCCTGAGATCTTCAGTCTCCTGGCCGCCCCTTGGTTCAAACTTCAGGGAAACATGGAGTGAGCAGGAACCTCCCGCTCTCCTCTCCAGGGAGCCGTCTGCCAAGCTGCTTTGGGCTGTTCACCCTGCCGGATTCAAGTCTACCCCCAGCTCTTGCAGCAGACAGTCTCTTGATCGTGTCAGGGTGGTGGCTTCCTGTCCCCTTGGCCCAGCAGTTTCAGTCTCTCTCAGGACTACCCCAGTTCCAGGTCCTAATTCCCTCTCCAGCCTTCTGAGACCATCAAGCTCCTTAGGTGCCCCAGCAGGTGGAGAAGATCACTAATGAGGCCCTGGAGCTTTGGATCCAGCCAGACCCTTAAGTGGGCCCTGGGAAACCTATTAAGCATCCCTTTTCTTGTTGAGAGTCCCTGGGAACAGAATTTGGATGATGAACAAAGAGGGAAAATGAGGAGGTGGAGGCTGTAGGTGCCTCACTTCCTACAAAACCCCTCTACAGTCTCCGCTGCTACCCCATCATTTTTATTTGCAGAGGAGCTGCTGTTTGATCCTGGCCTTGAATGAGTAGATTTCCAGGTGGGAAAGGATATTCTGACACGGAGAAGGATGCGTGAGGTCAGGGAGGTCAGAGTGGCCAGGGCACATGCAGGTGGCTGGGGGCGACTTGTGAATAAGGGGCAGGGACAAAGGATGGTGGAGAGGAGGCCAGAAAGGTGTGCTGGGCCCACGTTGTGATGGTTGGAACTTGTGCTGCTTCCAACCAGAATCTGAGCCACCTTCTGCCCGACCCCAACTAGATCGCTCCCCCTGTCAGGAGTCATGGCTAAGATCACGGCTAAGGATCAGAGGGTGGGTCATACACCCAGCCAGCCAAGTAGCTAAGGATTGAATGCAGCTGGAATTTGGGGTCTAGGCTTCCCTAGATCAGTCTCCACATTCTGGTCTCTCCTGGGATGTCAGGAAAGAGGGCAACTCGTGGGTGCAGGTGGCGGGGACCGAGTGCCAAGCTCGTGCTAGAATTCACCACCTGAAACCCACGCTTGCAGTGGAGAGAAAACCCTGATGAGGGTGGTGAGGGGGTGAATCTGAGGTCCAGAAAGCTGGGGATGTAGGAGGTTCTCTGTCTCTCCCTGTCTCTGGCTCCGTCTGCCTCTGTGTCTGTCTCTGCATCTCTCTTTCTCTTCCCATTTTTTCCCTCTTTGTCTCTGTTTCTCCATCTCTCCCTCTGTCTCTGCTCCATCTCTCTTACCATCTCTCCCTTCCTCTGTCCTCTCTGTGTTTCCTCCCATCACTCCTTATTCTCTCCTTTCTGTCTCTCTCTGACTCTCCCTCTCTCTTTCTCTCTGCTCCATCTCTCTCTGTGAGCCCAGAGCCTGGTGAACACCCTGAGCTGGGGACAGGGCCGGCCAAGCGACACGTTTTCACTGCTCACGCGTCTGCAGCCCCTCGGCAGGCGCAGCCCTGTCCATTTCTGGTCTTGCGTCTCACTCTGCGGCCGCCTCTGGGTCTGCTGTTTTCTTCCTCCTTCCGTGCCTTTCTATTTCCCCTCGTTGGGGGGATGGGGGACAGGTGAGAGCCCCAGAGAAGAGCGGATGCCCCCATTGAAGAGCGCAGACTGCAGTCCCGGGGGACAGATCCTGATTCCGGAGAACACTGTGTGACCCCTTCAGCAGCTCAGTGTCTGTGAGTCTCGGCCTCCTCGCCTGTATATAAGCAGTAATGATGATGATTACGGCTCCATGGTGGTCTCTTGAATATTAAACGGTGCACGCTAGCACTGAGGGTACAGCTTGCCCCTCACGAGGACTCAACAAATAGCAGTAACAGCGCCCCGCAGTGGTGACTTCGATGCCGTCCCGCACACCCATCTGTGTTTGCAGGGAATGACGCAGCGGGAGCCAGTGAAGAGTCAGGCAGGGGCAGGCTCTCTGGACAACTTTCCAGGAGACGGTGGAGAAAGAGTTGGAGCCAGGGGTTGGGGAAGAGAGGCCCGGGCCCCAGCTTGCCGGCATGTCCCGTCTCGGAGTCAGAATCAGAGCAGACAGCAGAGGCAATGCTGACCGACCCACGGCGCACGCTGCCGCCCCAGTCCACACGCGGCCTCGCCTCCCTCCACAGCTTACCCCACTTCTCCAGGTAACTCCCTGTCCAGAGCGCTTCAGCAGGGCCGCGCTTAGCTAAGGATTGAATGCAGCTGGAATTTGGGGTCTAGGCTTCCCTAGATCAGTCTCCACATTCTGGTCTCTCCTGGGATGTCAGGAAAGAGGGCAACTCGTGGGTGCAGGTGGCGGGGACCGAGTGCCAAGCTCGTGCTAGAATTCACCACCTGAAACCCACGCTTGCAGTGGAGAGAAAACCCTGATGAGGGTGGTGAGGGGGTGAATCTGAGGTCCAGAAAGCTGGGGATGTAGGAGGTTCTCTGTCTCTCCCTGTCTCTGGCTCCGTCTGCCTCTGTGTCTGTCTCTGCATCTCTCTTTCTCTTCCCATTTTTTCCCTCTTTGTCTCTGTTTCTCCATCTCTCCCTCTGTCTCTGCTCCATCTCTCTTACCATCTCTCCCTTCCTCTGTCTCTCTCTGTGTTTCCTCCCATCACTCCTTATTCTCTCCTTTCTGTCTCTCTCTGACTCTCCCTCTCTCTTTCTCTCTGCTCCATCTCTCTCTGTGAGCCCAGAGCCTGGTGAACACACTGAGCTGGGGACAGGGCCGGCCAAGCGACACGTTTTCACTGCTCACGCGTCTGCAGCCCCTCGGCAGGCGCAGCCCTGTCCATTTCTGGTCTTGCGTCTCACTCTGCGGCCGCCTCTGGGTCTTCTGTTTTCTTCCTCCTTCCGTGCCTTTCTATTTCCCCTCGTTGGGGGGATGGGGGACAGGTGAGAGCCCCAGAGAAGAGCGGATGCCCCCATTGAAGAGCGCAGACTGCAGTCCCGGGGGACAGATCCTGATTCCGGAGAACACTGTGTGACCCCTTCAGCAGCTCAGTGTCTGTGAGTCTCGGCCTCCTCGCCTGTATATAAGCAGTAATGATGATGATTACGGCTCCATGGTGGTCTCTTGAATATTAAACGGTGCACGCTAGCACTGAGGGTACAGCTTGCCCCTCACGAGGACTCAACAAATAGCAGTAACAGCGCCCCGCAGTGGTGACTTCGATGCCGTCCCGCACACCCATCTGTGTTTGCAGGGAATGACGCAGCGGGAGCCAGTGAAGAGTCAGGCAGGGGCAGGCTCTCTGGACAACTTTCCAGGAGACGGTGGAGAAAGAGTTGGAGCCAGGGGTTGGGGAAGAGAGGCCCGGGCCCCAGCTTGCCGGCATGTCCCGTCTCGGAGTCAGAATCAGAGCAGACAGCAGAGGCAATGCTGACCGACCCACGGCGCACGCTGCCGCCCCAGTCCACACGCGGCCTCGCCTCCCTCCACAGCTTACCCCACTTCTCCAGGTAACTCCCTGTCCAGAGCGCTTCAGCAGGGCCGCGCGTGCCAGATATGCAGGCAGCAGGAAGCAAATGACAGGACGAAGCTTGTCTTGATGTTCTGGTATTTTTTTCCAATGCCACCTGCTATCGCAGGGACTGCTGTGCCAGACACTTGCCACCAATGAAAACCCATCATTCTCTGGGGTTGGGGAAGGCCGCTGGGGCTCCCAAAGGTTCAAAACTCTCTCTGGGCTCTCTCCACCAGCGAGACCAGAAGCCTGGGGTGTGTCCTCACACCATCCTGGCTTCAAGAGGACAAAGGAACTAGACCCTGATACCTGGGGGTAGTCTCGGACCACAGAGAAAAGACGTGACTTGGGCAGCATCACAGAGAGGACTAGAAAACAGATCTCCTTCCTCTCCCCCGGCCACATCCCTGTTATCTGAGCACCGCCCCCAAAATTGAATGATGAGGGAGAACATGTCCAAACAGGCATGGCACACAAGTGTGCAAATGGCCACACAGACACATGGGTGTAGCTAAGTGAAGCTATGTTGATGAGCACACTGGCCTGAGGCCCCTCTCAGTCCCGTAAATGGACATCTACTATGTTTCCGTTACTGCTTCGAAATTAGACTGACCTCTTACAGCTTCTCTATGGATTCCTAAAACATCAAAATATCTTTTGAAAAATGGCTCTGCTTGGGAGTAAAAGCATAAGCACAAACTCTTCTTTGAATAGAGCCATATAGTATCAGAACAGGAAGGAACTTCCAAGACCATCTGGTCCAGCTCTGTTATGTTAGGGGTGAGGAAACAGACAGGGACACGTTGTGACCAGCTTAGTGGATGGTCACGGATTTCATGGTTCACAGCGTGCTGGCTGTTGATCTGGATTCTATAAAGTGACTTCAGGCAGGAGAAGAGGAAACACTGGTTAGATATGAAGAGACAGCTCAGGGATGCTGGAGTGTCCACATCAGAATCAGCCTGACCGGGTGGTTTGATATGTGCCAACGGATGTCTGCTGTGCTATTAACATACATAATCGCCTTGGAGCAGTGATTGGACCCAGCCAGGTAGGGCTCCTTGGGAAAGGTGAGCTTGAATTAGCCTTCAAAGAGGTGCATTTTAAGAACTGGGAGTGTATGGAGAGAAAAGAGAGGAGGAAGAATGTGTCTGTTGTTGAGATGGCAGGACAGTTGAGTTCAGTTCAGTCATTCAGTTGTGTCTGACACTTTGCAGCCCCATGGACTGCAGCATGCCAGGCTTCCCTGTCCATAACCAACTCCCAGAGCTTACTCAAACCCATGTCCTTTGAGTCTGTGATGCCATCCAACCATCTCATCCTCTGTCGTCCCCTTCTCCTCCTGCTCTCAATCTTTCGAAGCATCAGAGTCTTTTCAAATGAGTCAGTTTTTTGCATCTGGTAGCCAAAGTATTGGCTCAGCATCCGTCCTTCCAATGAGAATTCAGGACTGATTTTCTTTAGGATGGATTGGTTGGATCTCCTTGCAGTCCAAGGGACTCTCAAGAGTCTTCTCCAACACCACATTTCAAAACCATCAATTCTTCAGTGCTCAGCTTCCTTTATAGTCCAACTCTCACATCCATACTTGACTACTGGAAAAACCATAGCTTTGACTAGATGGACCTTTGCTTTTTAATATGCTGTCTAGGTTGGTCATAGTTTTTCTTCCAAGGAGCAAGTGTCTTTTAATTTCATGGCTGCAGTCACCATCTGCAGTGATTTTGGAGCCCTCCAAAATAAAGTGTCTCACCATTCTCATTGTTTCCTCAAGAGTTTTGCCCAGAGGATGCACTGGTCATAGCAAACACCCCCTTTCAACAATACAACAGGAGAGTCTACACATGGACATCACCAGATGGTCAACACCTAAATCAGATTGATTATATTCTTCACAGCCAAAGATGAAGAGACTCTAGAAAGTCAGCAAAAACAAGACCAGGAGCTGACTGTGGCTCAGATCATGAACTCCTTCTTGCCAGATTCAGACTTAAATTGAAGAAAGTAGGGAAAACCACTAGACCATTCAGATATGACCTAAATCAAATCTCTTATGATTATACAGTGAAAGTGACAAACAGATTCAAGGGATTAGATCTGATAGACAGAGTGCCTAGAAATTCATGACATTGTGCAGGAGGCAGGGATCAAGACCATCCCCAAGAAAAAGAAATACAAAAAAGGCAAAATGAGGAGGTCTTACAAATAGCTGAGAAAAGAGAAGTGAAAGGCAAAGGAGAAAAGGAAAGATATACCCATTTGAATGCAGAGTTCCAAAGAATAGCAAGGAGAGATGAGAAAGCCTTTCTCAGTGATCAATGCAAAGAAATAGAGGAAAACAAGAGTGGGAAGACTAGAGACCTCTTCAAGAAAATTAGAGATACCAAAGGAACATTTCATGCAAAGATGGGCACAATAAAGAACAGAAACGGTATGGACCTAACAGAAGCAGAAGGTATAAGAAGAAGTGGCAAGAATACACAGAAGAACTATACCAAAAAAAAAGATCTGCATGACCCAGATAACCACAATGGTGTGATCACTCGCCTAAAGCCAGACATCCTGGAAGGTGAAGTCAAGTGGGCCTTAGGAAGTATCACTATGAACAAAGCTAGTGGAGGTGGCAGAATTCCAACTGAGCTATTTCAGATGGCAGAACAACTGACCCTTTACAAAAAAATTGGGTTATAGTTGCTTTAACATGTTGTGTTAGTTTCTGCTGCATAGAGAAATGAACCAGTTATACATATACACATATGCATATTTTTTGGGATTTCCTTCTCATTTAGATCACCACAAAGCACTGAGTGGAATTCCCTGTGCTATACAGTAGGTTCTCATTAGTTTGTTGTTTTATACATATTAGTGTATATATGTCAATCCCAATCTCTCAAGTCAACCCACCTCCCTTACCCTCTTAGCATCCATACATTTGTTCTCTACATCTGTGTCTCTATTTCTTGCAAACAGGTTCATCTGTACCATTTTTCTAGATCCCACATTTTGTTTTATGCATTAGTGTTTGTTTTTCTGACTTGATCTTTGGTACTGGGGTGGGGAGATGAACAATGATTCTAGTAGGTTTTTTGGGGGGTGAGGGGCATTGCCCTGATGAAGAGATGACTCATTGGGAAAGACCCTGATGCTGGGAAAGACTGAAGCAAAAGAAGAAGAGGATGGCAGAGGATAAGATGGTCAGATAGCATCACCAACTCATCAGTGGACCAAATTCATCAATGGGTGTGAAACTGAACAAACTCCTGGAGACAGTGTAGGACAGGGAATCCTGGCGTGCTGCAGTCCACAGAGTCACAAAGAGTTGGACATGACTTAGCAACTGAACAACAATAACAACATTGACCTTGAAGACGATTGACTGCATGGACCCCACCTGAGATTAACTGCAATGTGGATTTCAAACGGCCAGGAGCATTTGCAGAAAGGAGGCCACAGAAGTTGGGGCAAATGGGTGTTGTGAAAAAGGGTGGAGCCTCTGACTCTCTCTGTGGTTCCAGGGCCAGAAACCCAGGTTAGGGACATGATAGGGACACGGAGGCAAATGTGTGGGAGAAATGAGGCTTGAGTAACTAACTCCTTCACTTACAATCGTTTGGCCCAGCAACAAGGACAACTCGAATCTTTGGTTCCAGGAGGCTGAATTGAGTGGTGTTGCCATAACAACTGTGGAATGAGAGGATGACACCAAGCCTGTCTGGGGGCAAGGAGTCTTCACCTACGTGGGACATGACTTGTGAGTTCCTCTTTGAAGGAAGAATGGCCCTCCCATCTTTTTTAGGAAGATGATGCTGGGACTCCAGGGCGTCCTAATGAGCAAGATGTGGATGGTACACTGTGCTGAGGACTTTGTGGACTTAAACCTGAAGGTAAGAAGGGAGAGTTGGTATCCATCCTTTCGAAGGGTCATTCCCGTTGGTGGTACAAAAAAGTGGTTAGAAAGACGCAGCCAGGAGCAGGAGGGCCAGGCAGGCTCTGTTGGGATCGTTCAGGGAAGAGGAAACAGGAGTCCAGGGAGAAAAGATTCTGAAGGCTGTCAGTAGTGCTCAGCGGGGCACAATGCCCTGTTGTACTTGAAGGAGCAGGAGGAGAGGGAATTCACTGGCCATGCCTTCCTGGTTTCCAGTTTCAGTGCTGGACCAGCTCCATCCACAGAAGGAGAGGGAGTTTGGGTTTGAAGTGGTGCAGTGAGTTCAGGACTGGTTGGGTTGGAAGTGCTGGTGGAATGCCTAGGGCCTCCCACGAAGAGAAGGGAGTGGGTCGTGAGAGAGATCGGGGACTCACTTAAGTCAGAGAACAGGATGCTGTCGCTCAGGAAGGCTCATCACAGCGCAGAGGGGACGGGCCATCTTCCCTGCCTATTTTTTTCCCTGTAACTGCATCAGAGGGACACAACAGGCCCGGGACTACCAGGGGTTTGTCCCGAGTCCTGCCAAGAGAAAGGAACGGAAAATAAAGACAACAGAACACAGAGGCTGTAGCAGGTCAGAGAGGCGGACACAAGTTTTATCAGCAGAGATCTAGGAGCTGTGACCTCGTGTAAGGGAGGAAGGCGGGCCCCCTGAGAACTGGAGATGTTAATGCTGCTCAGGGTCAGCCGGTGGAAACGGGGGCTGCTTCAGTCTTCCAGTCTGGGGTTCAGCCCCACCATATGGGTTGTCATCACCATAGGATGGAACCCGGGAGGCTGGCCCCGGGGTACAGGTGGTGTGGGGTTTAGAAGGCTGGATAGCACCAGAGGGCAGTGGGCAGGTATGAAGGAGACCCCTGGGTGCCTGGAAATGCGTGGGGTGCAGGGGGCCAGAAGGGAGGGTGGACCGTGGCTCCGAATGTCTTGAGTTCCTGGAGGACGTTGGGCTGCAGGAAATGAGGTGGGAAACACTGGGCTGGGGAGCAAGCGCTGCATCCCTAGGGTGGATGCAGGAAGGGGAAGCAGGGGACGGGCCAGGGAAGGCAGTGGGACAAGCCGAGGAGAGGAGAAGGCCCCACTGCTCCTTGCCCAGGTCCTGATGATGAGCCACTGGCCTGCGTCCAACTGGAGCACCCCATGGGAGTTCGTGATCCTGGGCTTCTCGGGGTGGCCCCCAGAGCTCCGGGTGCTGCTCTTTGCCCTCCTCCTGCCGCTCTATCTGGCCACGCTGACGGGGAACCTGCTGATCGTGGGCCTGGCTGTGGTGGACACTGCCCTGCACACCCCCATGTACTTCTTCCTGGGGGCCCTGTCTGCCGTGGAGGTGGCCTATACACTGGTGCTGACCCCACCCATGCTGGCCGGCTTCCTCCTGCCGCCCGGGGGCCAGGCGGTGGGCCCCTCCACCTGCGCCGCCCAGATGGGCCTCTTTGTGGCACTGGGGGGCTCCGAGTGCCTGTTGCTGGCGGCCATGGCCCTGGACCGCTACCTGGCCATCTGCCACCCCCTCTACTACCCCCAGCTCATGACCGCGGGGCTCTGCTGGTGCCTCCTGGCCTGCTGTGGCCTGGGGGGCTCTCTCCTGGCCTTGGGGCTCACCACAGCCATATTTCAGCTGCCCTTCTGCCACGGGGGCCTGGTCAACCATGTCTTCTGTGACCTCCCGGCGGTCTTGGTGCTGGCCTGCGGGGACCGGGACCTGCAGGAGCATGCCCTGCTGGCGGCCTGCCTGCTGCTGCTGGTGCTGCCGCTGGCCCTCATCCTGCTCTCCTACACCCGGGTGCTGGCGGTCATCCTCGGGGTTGGCAGGGCCGCGGGCCGCCGCAAGGCCTTCAGCACCGTGGCGTCCCACCTGACGGTGGCCGTGCTGCACTACGGCTGTGCCACGGCCATGTACCCCGGCCCCTGCGCAGCCGCTCCCTGGAGGAGGACAAGCTAGTCTCGCTCGTCTACATCAACCTCACCCCCCTGCTCTACCCGGCCATCTACACACTGCGGAACCGCGACGTGCAGGGAGCGCTGTGGCGGGCCGTGGGCCCCAGGACACCAGGTGCTGCCCACCAGGCCGATGTCACCTAATGGTGATGCCAGGTGGGGTCTCTTCTGAAATCCCCTCTCCTGGATGGAAACCTCACATTCCAGAACCATCTATGATTCCCCAAGGCCTGCTAGACACAATCTGGAGGCAGCAGACAAAGACCCCAAATCAAGCTCCAGCCTAGTTCTTCTGCTTCTATGGACAGTTTGAGTGGAGAGACCTCTCTGAGGGGGGTACCCACCTGTGCACTGTAGGGCCCTCAATGGCATCCTTTGTCTCTACCCACATGGCACACAGCACTCCCCTACCCAAGTAGTGATGATCCAAAATGTCACACATTGGCAAACATGCCTTGGCGACAAAGTCACCAAGTCATAGCTCTGAGTCTGCCGCACAGTGTCTTTGGAAAAGGAGTGAGTACTCACGTAGCGGGAGTCTATGGCAGCACTGTTAATAACAGACAAAAACTGGAAATGACCCAGATGTTCATGAACACAGACTAGATACAAACAGCTTGTGGCAGGACTACCCTGGTGGTTCGGTGGTTAAGATTTTGCCTTCCAATGCAGGGGGTGCAGGTTCGATCCCTGGTTGGGGAGCTAAGATCCCACGTGCCTTGCAGCCAAAAAATCAAAACATTAATCAGAAGCAATATTATTAAAAAAAAACTTAATAAATAATTTAAACAATAATCTACATCAAAAAAATGTTTAGAAAAAAAACCCCCAGCTTGTGGCATGTTCATACAGCGGAATACTACAAACAACAAAAAAGAATGAAGGATTGCTATTGGCAAAAAATGAGAACAACACAGATGTAATAGTGTAAGGAGCAAGACACGAAGAACACAGACTGGATGCTCCCATTTAAGTAAAGGCCAACAGACTCATGTGTGGCTTTTGATGTCTTCGTGGTGGTTAACTGGGGGAAGGGTTTGGGTTGGCAGAGGGCACAGGGAGATTGCCTGGATGCAGGCAACATTCTATATGTCGACTGGGGTGGTAATTCTGTGGGTATATGTATGTGCAAAACTTCATTAAGATGTATCCTTAAGATCTGTGCAGTTTGTTTTATGTGAGATGAACTGTGACTGGTTCAAGCCGTTCACCAAGATAAGCTTCAAATTATCACACTTGTACTCATACAGCTTTGTGCTGCTTTTTTCCATCTATGAAAATCCCTTGTATAATTCAACAGTAAATCCCAACACCATACCTGCTGTGGACTGAATGTGTCCCCCCTACCCTGCAATTCACATGTTGAAAACTGCTCCCCATTATTAGTCTGTTATTAGGAGGTGAGGGGGTCTCTAGAGTTGATGAGGTCGTGAGGGTGGAAACTTCATGAATCAGATTAGTGCCTTTATGAAAGAGACCCAGGGACTTCCCTGGTGGTCCAGTGGCTAAGGATCCATACTTCCCATACAGGGAACAATAATCTACATCAAACCTGGAGCCCAGGTTTGATCCCTGGTCAGGGAACTAGATTATACATGCTGCAACTAAAGATCCCACATGCTGCAATGAAGACCCAATGCAGCCAAATAAGTAAACAAAAATAATTTTAAGATAAAGTGTTTTTTAAAAAAGGAGAGAGATACCCCCAAAGAGCTCTGTATTTGTCTGTCTGGCTTACTTCACTTAGTATGATCATCTCTAGATTACAGAAAACAATGTTACCAAAGGGAAAAGCACAGGGTGGGGGGGGATAAATTAGGAGTTTGGGATTAACAGATACACACCTACTATACTTAGATAACCAACAAAGACCTACTGTATAGTAGAGGAACTCAATGTAATATTCTGTAATGACCTATAAGGGAAAAGAATCTGAAAAATAGACCTATAACTGAACCATGTTGTTATACACCTGAAACACAACATCGTAATCCAATTTTACTTCAATTTAAGAGAGAGGAGGACAGGAGGAAGAGACTAAAAAAGGAAAAAAATGATCTTATGGAAGGGGTCCCTGGCCATCTGTCTGTGCCAGCTCCACTCTTACCACCTTCTGCTTCTCTGAGGCCGGTGCTCAGGAACCCGAGGCACACAGGAAGCCCCCTCCCACAATTCTTCTCCAAATCCTGTAGCTGTGAGGAAGTCCTCACTCCAGAGATGATGAGGGACGGCCATTCTGGCAGCCTGGTATCTGCAGCTAATTGCTTTCAGTGCATCTGCTGGGACCGGGTTAGTCCCAAGGCCCACCAGCAGGCCTGTTACCCAGGCTACACAAGATGAGAGTGTTGGCCACCGCCGAGGAAGCCTTGGTCCTTGACTGGCCGTCAAGGGCCTTGGAGCTGTCTAGATCCTGAGCACAGGTGGCTGCAGCTGCTTTGGAGCCAAGATGAATCCGTGTGGGGACGCAGCCTGCGCTTGCTAATGGTGGTCCTCCATCCCTGGTTTCTGTTGTTGTTGTTTTTTTTAATATCTATTTCTTTGACTTCACCAGGTCTTAGTTGCAGCATATGGGATTTAGTTCCCTGACCAGGGGTTGAACCCAGGCCCCTCAAATTGGGAGTTTGGAGTCTTAGCCACTGGACCACCAGGAGGTCCCCTGATTTCTTCAAGAAGGTTATGTATTGTTGGTCTTTGGCTGAATTCCATGGTGCAGAGTAGCAGCACCTCTTCTCTCCCTCCTGCTGTACAAAGTCTTTCAGAATATTTTGGATCTTGAGACACATCAGGTTTCAATTTTCAGTTTATTTATTGAGAGATAACTGACATGTAATATCACATTGGTTTCAGGCATACAATGATTTGAGATTTGTATACATTGAGAAAGTGTCACCACAATAGCTCTAGTTAACATCACTTCATGTAGCTGCCAAATTTTAATTTCTAGTAATGAGAACGTTCAAGGTTTACTCTCTTAGCAGCTTTCAAAGATGCAATCTAGTTCCAGATTTTGGCTTCTAATTCTCTATTACCTGCCACTCCTACTCCCCACACATGATTTGGCCTTAGAGGTGTTACCAAAGGGCTTCCCAGGTGGCACTAGTGGTAAAGAATCCACCTGCCAATGCAGGAGACACAAGAGACTCAGGTTCAATCCCGGGGAAGATCCCCTGGAGGAGGCATGGCAACCCATTCCAGTATTTTTGCCTGGAGAACCCCGTGGACAGAGGAGCCTGGCGGGCTACAGTCCCAGAGAGCCACAGCTGAGCACCTCAGTGACACACATTGCCATGAAGGTCTGCAGTGGGCTCCCTGGCAACCAGACTCCTAGGCTGCTGCTTCCCCCCAGGGTGGTCCCATCAGCCCCAGCAGGGTTAGGGTCACCCCCACCAGGGCAGAGGCGGCAGGGTCCCCAGAGCTGGGACCTCGGAGCCTGGAACCCATGCTTTGGTGCGTTGGCAGTTCTAGGCACTGAGCACTCCAGCCCTCACCTGTCCTGACAGGACCTTTCAGAAAACGGAGGCCAGCTCTGGATTCATCAACAGCTGGGTCTGCACCTGAAATGGGGAAACACACTCCAAGTCTAACATTCGCTGGGGGAGTTCATCCTCTGTGGGGCAGTAACAGGCAGGAGACACACCCACAGCCCTCAAACTAGCCCCAAGAGCAGTGTTCCAGGGGGATTCTGGAGTGCCTGAACTTGGGGGTTGGGAGGTGGCAGCACAGGGGTCCCCTCAGATGGAACATCCCAGCTGGGGGAGCCCTGGAGCTCTCACAACTGAAAGCATTTTGCCAACACCCAATTGCAAGACTCTGTTCCCATTGTCAGTTGTTACCATCTTGTTCCCAGGTGTCGAGACTCTGCTAACACTTGTTAAGAGGCTTCCCTAGTGGCTCAGATGGTAAAGCATCTGCATGCAATGCAGGAGAACTTGGTTTGATCCCTGGGTCAGGACGACCCCCTGGAGAAGGAAATGGCTACCCAATCCAGCATTCTTGCCTGGAAAATCCCATGGTCAGAGTAACCTGATAGGTTACAGTCCATGGGGTCGCAAAGAGTCAGACACGACTAAGAGACTTCACTAAGTGGAGCACAGGGTACAGGACGAGTGGGTTGAACAACAGACCACAGAGAAATTAAAATAGACTCATTTAACACTCACAGGGCCTGGACTGAGTCCACAGCATGCCTGGAGGGGAGTCAAGATGGAGTGCAGACAGACTGGACTTGGCACACATGCCTTTATTAGGGTCCACAGGAGGCATGCTCTGGGGTTGCCGGGTTAGGATCATATCAGTTAATTCACACTCACAGAGCAGGGTTCTGATGAGCTCACAGGGTTTCGGCTAACAGGCGTAAGGCATACAGACACTGGGAGGCAGGCTGCTGATCATAAGGGCTGGGAGGAAGTCACACCAGGGACTTATATCTGCTTGTGGCCGATCACTACCACTAGGCATGTCCTTGTTCGAGGGGCTATTATTATCAGCTTAAGGTCCCTGCAGCCTCTTGACCAAATATGACGGATGACGAGGCAGCAATACCAGAGAGCAATGTAGCTAAACTCAGATATACATGGAGTACATCTAGATGTGAATATTTCTAATTACTCAGCTAGGCATATATTGCATGTATATACCTATGCATATTTACACATATATATTGCACACATATATGCATGCTAATGCATGTCTTTTGTTAAATCTGAGCCAATACATCTTTGAAGTCTCACTTTTCTTTTAGTGGAACGTTTTTCACTTTAGATGGTCCACTATACTGCCAGAAAAGGGAGCTCCAACCTTGCGCATTTAACATGACTTGTGAACTAGATGACAGAGATGAGGGTACCTCATGAAGTTGCTGGTTTCCTGATCCAAGGGGTGCTCTGTAATACCTGCCAGCAAACAAAAAACCAAACGGTATGTGGTACTGTGTATGGACTTCTGGTTGAGTAGTAAATTTGGAACGTTCCAGTTATAACATTTATTAAAGACAAAAGGGTGTAATTAGTGTGGAAACTCTTGATAGATGTCATCCTCCATATTATGGTATCTACAAGTTCACAATTGTATTCAAATATAAATGCAATTCAAAAATAAGTAAAATAAAATTATTTTTATGGAACATCTCTAGGAACATAGCCCCAGTATACCCCTGGGATTGTCCTGTGCCTCATTCAGCCTTATTCAATATGCTGTCTTAACCGTTTAACTTGTTCGTTGACTTCAGAGCTCAACAGCCACAGTTACTATGAGACAAGATACACTTCATAATTAAGTTTATCCTATAAAAATAAATCCCTCTAGAGAGTCGTTACCCTTCTTAGTTTTAAGAGAATAAGCTTTTCGGGACTTCCCTGTTGGGCCAGTGGTTAAGATTCTGCACTTCCAATGCAGGGCACCCGATTTTGATCCCTAGTCAGGCAACTAAGATCCTACATGCCATGGCAGTGTGGCTAAAAGATTTAACAATTAAAAAAATAATAAGCTTTTCCTGACTCTCTAAATTATTAGGGTTTCACTTTGGTATGACGCTCTGCCCACAGGTGGCCCTGGACTTCCCGGCGAAGGGGTTCACAAGTCCACAGGGTTTTCATTTCTCAGTGTGCTGGGCATTCGTGATGAAAGCCTGTCCGTACAGCTTCTCCCGGGTGTGAATCCTGTGGTGTGCGGAGAAGGTTCGCCTCCTGGGTGAAGGTCTTCGTGCCGGCGGAGCACTCGTAGGGCCTCCTGCCCATGTGGGTCCTCTCGTGGATGTGGAGGCAAGACTTCTGCGAGAAGGCCTTGCCGCGCTGGTAGGGTTTCTCTCCCGCGTGCGTCCTGGATGGAGGATGAGGTGCGACTTCCGGAAGAAGACCTTGCCGCACCCGCAGGGCTTCTCCCCGGTGTGAGCTCCCTGATGGATGACCAGGCAGGACTTCCAGGAGAAGCACTCTGCACACTCTGGGCAACCGTAGGGCTTCTCGCCCGTGTGACATCTGTGGTATTCGATGAGGCGCGACTTGTGGGAGAAGACTCCTCACAGCCGGAACACTTGTAAGGCTTCTCTCCAGTCAGAACGGCCTGGGGGATGCACAGTGTTTATCCTATAAAAATAAATCCCTCTAGAGAGTCGTTACCCTTCTTAGTTTTAAGAGAATAAGCTTTTCGGGACTTCCCTGTTGGGCCAGTGGTTAAGATTCTGCACTTCCAATGCAGGGCACCCGATTTTGATCCCTAGTCAGGCAACTAAGATCCTACATGCCATGGCAGTGTGGCTAAAAGATTTAAAATTAAAAAAATAATAAGCTTTTCCTGACTCTCTAAATTATTAGGGTTTCACTTTGGTATGACGCTCTGCCCACAGGTGGCCCTGGACTTCCCGGCGAAGGGGTTCACAAGTCCACAGGGTTTTCATTTCTCAGTGTGCTGGGCATTCGTGATGAAAGCCTGTCCGTACAGCTTCTCCCGGGTGTGAATCCTGTGGTGTGCGGAGAAGGTTCGCCTCCTGGGTGAAGGTCTTCGTGCCGGCGGAGCACTCGTAGGGCCTCCTGCCCATGTGGGTCCTCTCGTGGATGTGGAGGCAAGACTTCTGCGAGAAGGCCTTGCCGCGCTGGTAGGGTTTCTCTCCCGCGTGCGTCCTGGATGGAGGATGAGGTGCGACTTCCGGAAGAAGACCTTGCCGCACCCGCAGGGCTTCTCCCCGGTGTGAGCTCCCTGATGGATGACCAGGCAGGACTTCCAGGAGAAGCACTCTGCACACTCTGGGCAACCGTAGGGCTTCTCGCCCGTGTGACATCTGTGGTATTCGATGAGGCGCGACTTGTGGGAGAAGACTCCTCACAGCCGGAACACTTGTAAGGCTTCTCTCCAGTCAGAACGGCCTGGGGGATGCACAGATTGGGCTCCCCCAAGCGCTTCCTACGGCATTTCCTGTTTCGGCGGCGTTTCCGGTCCGCCTGATTTCCCGGATGTTTGCTGGGAAGGCCCACCTCCCCGTGGTCCTTCCGCCCTGAGGGTGGCTCTTCCGTGTGGACTTTCTGACGGGTACTGAGTCTTGACTTGCGGGAGAGGCCCTTCCCGCCTGCGGTGCGTTTTCGGGGTTCCTCTTTACTGTGGGCTCCTTGGGCGGCATTAAGGGCTTGGGCACGGCTTACAGCTTCTCGGCACCGGTTACACTGGCGAGGGCGCGCCGCGGCCCGGGGAGCGTCCAGCTTCGAGTAGAGGAACAGGTTCCCCAGTGCGTCGTATTCGAACCGCCTCCTCGCGAGGTAGGCGCTGGGCGTGACAGTGACCTCTGCCTTGTCTGGCAAACGGTGCCGCACGACTTGCACCGAGGGCCCTGTTGTTCTGGTGGGATGACGTCTGTCTCCTGAGAGGTGTTTTCTCCAACCGTGTTAAGTGCGTGGTGCGCTTCTGGGGTCAGTTGTTTCTTCTCTGGGAGTTCTACTTGCTTCAGAGGTTCCTCTCCGTGTTCCCGTTGCCTACCAACTTGGGAAACTTCTAGGAAAAAAAAAATCACAGACGTGTTTATCTTTCCAAGAGCACCATGAAAGTGTTAGTCACTCAGTCGTGTCCGACTCTGCCACGCCATGGACTACCGTAGTTCACCCGACTCCTCTGTCCAGGAGATTCTCCAGGCAAGAATACTGGAGTGGGTTGCCATTCACTTCTCCAGGAGATCTTCCCGACCCAGGGATCGAACCTGGGTCTCTTGCATTGCAAGCAGTTTCTTTACCAACTGAGTCTTCAGGAGCACATGGTAGGACTAAACTATTTCAGAAACGTTTGGGAAAAAATTAAAAGTAAAGAAAAATTTTAAAGTAGTGTTTAGAAGGAGGATTAACTTTGTGGTTTCAAACCTGAGTGCCCAGAGTAAATTATGATAATCCTATTCCTACTACACACACTTCCTACTCCCTTGGCTGATCTTTCCCATCAGAATTTTCTGGGTTGGGACCAGCCAGGGGCTTTTTTAAAGCTTCCCCAGTGATTCTGGTGCACACCTCTGATTAAAAACAACCACCTTGAATGGATGCTTGATAAAGGATCCTTGTCCTAGAAGGGAGAAAGGGTTAGTTGATATACATTGTGTGTATCCTGCAGAAACAAGGGTGAATAAAACAAAGGCTCTGATCCCCATGGGAATACACTGAGATGGAGGAAAAGCTTTAGTGATAACCTATCGGACAAAATGGGGACATGTTATCAATACATGCATGGTCTTGAAAGATGAATTTAAAGTCATATAAAAGATAGCAAATACATTTTTTGAGGCATTTCACAGTGAAGCAGAGAAAATATTTTAGAAAACTAAAATAAAAATGAGTGGTACGGAATTCTCTGGCTGTCCAGTGGGGAAGACTATGCTTTCACTGCAGGGGGCATGGGTTTGATCCCTGATCTGGGGACTAAGATCCTGCATGCTACACATCATGGCCGGAAAAAAAAAAGAGTGGCACAAAATAAGTTATTTTAAAATAGGGCCAATCTACACATATCTGAGAGCTCGAGAAAGCCTGTGTCATAACCAGGGGGACAAGTGTAAGCCTAAAGATTCTAGAGACAGACATAACCAGGGGGACAAGTGTAAGTGTAGATTCTAGAGAAAGACTGAGAAGGCAAGGTCTTAGAACAGGGTGGCAGAGTAGAAAGAAAGGATAAATTTTAAAAGAATGTCTTTGTCTAAAATCCATAGGAGGGCAAATGATCATGCAGTGACGTGATGGGTGCAGGTAGCAGAAATCATTTGGGCATCTCAGGGTCTTCTGCCAGCTGTCCACAGTTGCTTGCAAAGATTCAAGACTTTTAACACAGTTGCCTGAAATTAAAGAAAAAATCAGAGATTCTGCTTTGTGACCTTCTGGGACCCCATGTCTTCTGTCCCCCTGCACACTGGTTCTCTCACCTGGAAAGCTCCATCTCAGGATCTCTTCCTCCTCCATCCACGGCTCTTGCCCCTGCTCCATCCTGGAGATCACAGCTGGTTTGGTGACTTGACACCCTGTCCACAAGAAACAGTTACAAGATTTATCCTGAGGGACTTCCCTAGCAATCCTAGTGGTCAAGACTCCATGCTGCCAATGCAGGGAGATGGGTTTGATCCCTGCTTATGGAACTAAGATCTCACATGCCTTGTGGCATGGCCAAAAGATTATTTTTAAAAAGAGTTTTATGCTGAGCCGTCTGGGACACCCAAGGAAGCAGAAGGCTCAGGCCGCACAATGAATATTTATCTCTCGGCCAAAAAGTAGCTGTTTCACTTGGGAGGAAAATTCACCAATGATCCAGGTGAGATTAGAACAGCACTTAACAGTTGATGACTGAAACCCCAGGACAAACATTTTGAGTACTTAAGGGTCTTATGTAACTGGAAAGGAAGGAGCTCAGACGTAAGCAGGGGTGGGGCACTGGAAGCCTTCCTCACCCACGGATACCAGGTGGCTGTAGTTCTCCAGCATCACATCCTGGTACAGGGTCCTCTGTGCCGGGTCCAGCTCCTGCCACTCCTTGTGGGTGAAGCCCACAGCCACATCTCTGAATGACAAGGATCCCTGGAATGGAACATTCCTGATTAATCTGGAGTGCTCGGCACAAGGTATTACAGCAGAGGTGTAGAGGAGACAGATCTTACTACCTTCGGAGGGCAGGTTTCCCCATGTTCAGTTACATAGGAAGCTGAGCATGCCCTTAACTTTATGCTGAATTTTGTGGGAGAGAAAAAAAATCATTAGAAAGTATCTCCCTTCTGGATCTCTATTCATCCATCCGTCCATCCATCCTTCCATTTAGAGAGCAAGCATCGTTGGGGGACCAGGTATGTTACTGGTGTTCTGTGTGATGCTTGCGGTTGAAAGCTGAATGCCACAGTGCTCCTATTGAAGGGTGCTTGTTGCCTGGTGGCATGAGATGAATGTAAGAGACTGCTGTATGTTAGCAATACACTGAAGGCTATGATGTAAGGACATTTAAGTACAGGACACGAAGACATCAGCCAGATTCAACATCGGGAGGTTAAGCCTCATTGGAGTTTGTAGATGAGTAGAATCATGAAAAATAAAGCGTGTTCTGATGTTGGAAAGATATTCCTATTAAGAAGCATGGCCCAAGAAGTCATGGGGAAATTCGGTAGGAAGTAGGAATAAATTGGGAATGATAGTGTAGAGGTGTGTGTATAAGGGGGGTGTTTTGGGGGGTGCCGGGCATAGGGATCAGATCATGGAACAAATGATGTTTTTTTCCTGCAGGCAAGAGGGTCTCATCACAGTACTTAAGAAGGGGAGCTACAAAAGACACTCTGATGGAGATGACTACTGTATCACGAGATGGGAATCACAGAGAGCATGAATAAAATTCAGGCACAGTTATAATCATCAACAGAGACACAGGCAAAGTTAAGGTGGTAACAAGAGGAAAGCAGAGAAAGGAGTCCATGTATACAGGTATAGTTTTCATTCTTTTTTAAAATTTGTTGACTGCACTGCGTGGTATGTGGAATCTTAGGTTCCTGACCAGGGATGGAACCTGTACCCCGTCCATTGGAAGCATAGTCTTAACCACTGGACCACCGAGGAAGCTCCAGTTTTTATCCTTTTTAAATACCACATCTTCAAAACTTGGTGTGTATTTTCTGCTTAAAGTACATTTCATTTAATGTAGTACTATCAAAACAAAAGTTGTGTTTGCTGAAAAAATATTTTACTCTGAAGTTTTTAAATTGAAATATAATGTAAAAATTCAAATCCACAGTCACACTAACCACACTCTGAATGCTCAGTATCTACCTGTGGTTACTGGCTACCATGATGCATGTCTGTGTGTGCGAGTACACTCAGTCATCTCTGGACCCCATGGACTGTAGCCCACCAGGCTCCCCCGTCCGTGGGGTTTTTCAGGCAAAAATCATGGAGTGGGTTATCATTTCCTTCTCCAGCCATTATGGACAGTGCATGTCTAGAATGCATCAATACTACTGGATTCCTCTGCTGGGGATTTGCTATTGGCAGAAAACTAGTTTAATTATTAAAGGCCCAGTTCTAGGTCTGTCTGTTTTCTCTGCATTCAGATCCCAACTCCATGTCTTCTCTGCATTCAGATCCCAACTCCATCACCTAATGGATTTTAATATCTCTAGCCTCAGTTTGTTCAGCTGTAGAGTGGAGGAAGGGATTAATATCATCTCACAGGGTTATTCATGCAATAATATACTAAAAACAGAGACCAGCACGTAAGTGCTCAGTGGATACATTTGCAAGCTTTATTGTTGTTTTTATCATACATAACCCTAACAGGGAGATCCCTGAACTAGAAACCTGTGAATGCTTGTCTTCCTGGCATGGACCGCTGTGATGTTTTTCTACCAGGTCTCATCTTCCTCCCTCCCCTACCCCCTACCCCCATTCAAGCCCATGGTGCTCCTGGGAGCTCCGCTTTGCAGACTCAGCCCCTCAGCCCTTGAACTAAGCTGAACTGATCCCAACCTTTCCCAAAGATCTTTCAACTGAGGAAGGAGACTTGGTCCCACAACTGTGGCAGAATTTGTAAATGTGAGCTGTGGAAGCCCTATTTCTGGTCATGTGGATAAGATGGTATGAGAAAAGGAGTCACGGGAACAAGGGAGACCCCGAGTGAGGTCTGGGTCCCTGGGTCCCGTTCCAAGTCCCAGTAGCACGCCTGCTCTTCCCACAGCTTGGGGTGCTGCCTCAAGCCTGCCTTTGTCCTCAACTAGCTCTGGGTCTCAGGCTTTGTAACTTCCGGGACTCTGACCAGCGTACTTCAAGTTCATGCATCCTCGGAGCCCGGGGTAAAGAGGGAGGCCCTTTAGGACTGGAGGCATTTGATGGTGACCAGCAATAGAATACATGATGTTGTGATGTCTGAAGAAAGATACGGATGGCCACTGAGAAAGGACACAGTGGGGTTAAGGGCCATGGCTGAGGTCAAAGTCACGGAGAGAGGAGGCAGGACAGCTCAGACCATCTCCCCCGCCCCTGCTGAACACTGAAGCTTGGAGCTGTCCAGGCTCTGTGTCCAGAATTACCACAAACAGCAGTTCAAAGAACATGCCACTCATCCGTTGGTTCCTCTGGATCATGGAGTGTTTTATCTAGGTCAGTGTGAACCCTAACAAGGCTGTTTATGTAGACCTGAGTATTCTGACTCTCCCTGCAACAACTAATCACAGAATTTCTGTATTGATACAGTACGTACTTGATACTGTGAGGGCAGGGGGAACTCATAGGAGATCTGCTGTTGCGTTTATTTGAATGTTGTTGTTATTGAGGACCCTGCCTGTTATATCTGACGTGAGAAGATTCATCACATAAATGTCTAAATACCCTGGAAAGCTTTATGTTCCATGAGAGGGTGATATGTTTGTCCCAGACAACACAAGTCATGTATTGGATGGAATCTTTAAAGTGAAGACATGTCAGATGCAAGTTTAGAGGGCAGCTAGTAACTCCAACAGCCTGTGTAGTATGCCTGCCCTGCCTTCCCCATGGCCTTGATTTCCACTATCTTCCTGTTTTCACTGGTCCTGATTTCTGTTGGGATTGTGTTTTACTGGATGAATTCTTTTAAGCATCCTGAAATCCATGGGAAAATGAAAAGCACAGTGTAAAGAACTGTCACACTCACCTGGCACATGGTCTTTCCTTGCTGGTCTGGGAAAAGCAGACACCTGTGGAGGCAGAGATTGGGGCGGGGGAGGAGAGGGTGTGAGAGGCCAGCCTTGCCTCCAGCCTCAGAATCAGCTGCTCTAACACCCCAGGCACTGGGTGGCAGGGCCTCCTCCAAGAACCCCATTTATCAGAGCGAAGCCCTCACCTTGGAATGTGATGGGGACCTGACCTTGAGGTTTGAATTTTAATTATTTTTCTGCTTAACAGAATATACATCTCTGTGTCTCAGTCATCACCGTGCAGTTTACTACCCTCCCCTGCCATCACCCAGAAATTTAATTCATAGAAGTTTATTCTGCAGAAACAATCATGAGTTTGGGCAAAGATTTAGCAGCCAAGATATTTATTACAATTTGGTAAAACTCCAAAAAAGCAGACATAACTAAATATCCAAGTATAGAGGATTAATTAAATGAATATACCACAGCCAAAGGGAAATAAACATGATGTAACTAATAAAAATAAAATCATAGAATACTGTTTATGCTACTATACTGGCAACTGAAAAAAGTGGTTGAAAGCATCTTGAACTCTCTCTCTCTTCCCTACCCCACACACAGAGTATAATCTCTGAAATGATGTAGAGCAAAATGCAAATAGTAGTTAGCTTTGTATAGTTGGGTAATAACCATTTTTACTTTTTTCTTTTTACTTAGATGAATTTTCTAAGCTTTTCTATGACAGGCATTTCGTATATCATGTCTTTTATTTTTTTTATTTTATTTTTTTTAATTTTTATTTTTTGTTTAATGCTTATTCCATTTCACAGCACTGCATTGGTTCTGCCATACATTGACACGAATCAGCCACAGGTGTGGACGATCTCCCCATGTTAAAGC
>SJYC01034749.1:0-76463 GCA_006408675.1 Madoqua kirkii
CGCCGCCATCTTTTTTCCAGCCTATCATGTCTTTTAAATTATTATTTTAAAAATATCTGTAGCCTACTAATCTCCTAACCCAAAGCTTCTATCACCAGGTGTTGAGGAAATCCACAGGGAAAAAATGCAAATGGGTACCAGAAGGCAGAGTCCATTCGGTGTCACTCAGCCAAGCAACTGGAAGTCTATTGGCCTGGGCTGCTTGGTTCTGTCTGTGGATCCTGCTACATTTTGTTCGGTTTTCCTCTCATGGCTGCAGTTTGTCAACAGTCGCTTTTATTAACTGAGACCTGTCCTGGCTCAACTGTGCTGACTTCTGCACAGGAAATGGTCCTGGTCAGGCTCTGCCACTTACCAAATACGGGACAAGATCTGATGGCTTCTCCTGAGCCCTCCTCCTCCTTTCCTCATTTTCCCAGGGAACAGGAACACGAAGGTTCAGGAGCAAATTTACTGTGGCTGGAAGCATCAACTGGACCCCACACCTATCTCTCTCCTGGTCCTACTTATGTTCCTACTCAGGACAGCGACACACTGGAGTTTGATCCAAGAATTCTGCAGAGATACTCAAACTCTAGAATGACAGGAAACTCCATAAAGAATTCTGAGGGTGTTTTTTTTTTTTTTTTAAATAAATAAATGGAAGCTACTGAACTGAAAAATAAGAGACTGTTTGAGAAATTATGATACAAATTAAAGCATGCTAACCTATGAATCAACATAGAATAGTGTAGATATTTGAGATGGAATGATCTTCCAACAATACCAGCAAGTGGAAAAAAGCAGGGCACATAGCATGTGATTCAGAAATGGGTAACAGAGGAGGAAGGCAGAGGTCCGATGATGAAGCAGAAATCGAGGAATGCCACAGCTGGCCGGCAAGCCTCCAGGAGCTTGGAGAGAGGCCTGGGGCAGGTCCCGCTGGCCTCCAGCGCTGGGCAACATTCAGCATCTGTTGTGTAAGCCACTAGGCTTGCGGTGCTTTGTGATGGTGGCTCCAGGAAGCCCACCGGGAAAGGCAGGCTGGACAGTCTGGGTCAAAAGCCTGGGTCAGAAACCCTCTATGCTCTGTGGCCTGTGACCTGTTACCCCATTTCCTGCTTCCTTATCATAGGACGGGTTTTCATAAACACATCAAGAAAAAACTTCTGTAGAAAACAGGCAAAATGTTAACAGTGGTTACCTTTGCATCATAGGATTTGTTTTCTAAGTTTTTCAACAGTAAAACATGCTCATTGTTTAAAACTTACGTGTTTCATAAAAATTTACATGTATCATCTTACTGAGTCCTCTCTCCATGACCTCCTATCAGAGTCCTGCACCCAGAAGAGCTGAAATCCATGAGAAAGTCTGAAGTGGTGGAGAGTGGGGAGAGGCTGCCAGGCCTCCTTCTGACAGGAGCCCTGGGTGCTAGTGCTGGCTTGGCCTCTAGTAAGCTGGGTGGCTCTGAACACCCCTCTCATGCCCAGGAAAAACGAAATACGTTTAGTTAAGAAAGCAAAGTCTGGGCTTTGACTCAACTAGGAGGGAAGGTTACGGGTCACGAGAAGTCAGGTATGGAGGTGACATCAGATGACAAGCTAGAAATCTAGCAGGATGGACAGCAGAGAATGAAGTAAAGGCAGCTGAGTGGAGAAAATCAGTGCTGGGGGGCGGTGTCACTCTCAGAACCATGGGAGGCCCTTCCCTCCAAGTTCATGGTTCTCACACGCTAAGGCAGGAGACCCTGTCTCCTCCTGGAAATCTGACCCCAGACTGAATCCTAGGTGATCCCCTAAAGCAATGACATCACCCAATTCTGCTTGCAAGAGGGTCGCAGGCTGCTCTTAGGAGCCCTTTTCAGGGGGCGGCGGCTGCCCCACATGGTGAGCCTCCAACTTCAGCCCTAAGCTACCAAGTGGGATAAGAAAAGGACCCCTCTTTCCAAAGAGAAGGCTGCTCCCTGGGTCACCTTTCTTAGAATTATTCTAATTTGGGACGGCTGGCATTTGAGGACTGGGTCCTGTTCTGAGCACTAAAGCTCTGCTCTCCTGAGAACTTACCGTCAGCTGAAGGCTCGGCTCTGGCCTCCGAGACTCTCTAGGGGTAGAAACAAGCTTGACTATGCAGACAGGACCAAGCCCCCTTGGCTACAGTCTGATTCTAAGCCTTTGCAAAGACATTAAGAAAACCTGGAAATAAACAGATGAAGTGGTGAGACTCAAGTAAAAATATCGGCAGGACACTTCATCTCTGAGTTGGCAATGGATGAGGGCAGGAGAGGCGAGACATGAAGAGGGAGGACCCCAGAAGGAGCCCGGCCATCATCTCTGGCTTTGGAGGTGGGTGTGAGTGTGAGAAGATGCTGAGGGACGACCTCAGCCCAGAGTGGGCAGCGGGGCAGGGGCTCCTGGTCCGCACCACCAGAAACCCACTTCCCTTGATTCTGCACACCAGGAGTGGACTCTCCCCAGAAGCCCCGGAGAAGAGGCCAGCCTGTCCAGCATCTTGATTTTGTTTTGGGAACCCAAGCAGAGTGCATGGCCATTCCACTGGGTCACGTGGCCTCAGAACTGTGAGCTACTCTAAATGACCGAATTGGTGGTGGTCTGTGATACCAATAGAGAGGAGGAACATGGTGGGGCTGGAGATCACACGGAGACTCCCCTGGGCCAGAGGGGGCAGTGGAAACGCAGGAAGCCCCATCCTTCCAGAAATTTCTCTCCTGAGGAACAAAAGTCCCATGTTGCTGGAGGAAGGGTTAGCAAAACCCTTTTGTTGCACCCAGATCATGGGTAATCCTACCACATGTGGCAGGAAGAAGAAGCAGCAGGAAAAGAAAACCCTATCCCCATGGGCGAAGAGCAGACATAGGTCCTAGGCTCAGAATATTAGCACATCCTACTGTCACTGAAACACAAGTCCATGCCCTCAACACACAATGAGGCAAACAATCCCAAAATGTCAAGAGTTTGAAACTGAGGAAGGTTTATCTCAGAGTCATTCAAGGAGATGGGTGGCTTATGCCTTAAAAACCCCAAACTCCTCAAAAGGTCTCAGCAAAGCCCTTTCCTAGGAAAGGTGAGAAAGGAGCATGCTTAGTTGATGCAGACTTCTCGGCGTCACATCCTTTGTCCTTGAGGTCAGGTAACGCTGTTCCTCTAAGTCTCTACCAAACGAACGTTACTCTGTCCTGGCAAGAAAAGGCCAGGTCACCAGGCGCAGTGCTTGCCTTCCGAAGTCCCAGTCCTAGCTAAGGAGAAGACAAGCTCCGCGGGTGGCCCCCTTGGGACCAGGGCCTCAGACACTGCCCAGCTGTCATCGCTGAAGGTGCCAGGCACCCAGGACCAGCCAGCCCTCAGCTGCCCAGTTGGCAGGGACCAGGTCTTGAAGACTGTGTCTCTTGCTCTTCAGTCAGAGCCGGGGATGGGGGAGAGGCTCACTGCTACCTCAAGGCCTGGGCCTGGCTAGCGGGTGGCCTTGGGGAGGGCCCTGGAGCCTATTCCCTGGGCCCCCAGCTCAACGGCGAGTCAGCTTGGGTGAGCTGGAGGGCCCCCTGGAGAAGGCGAGAATCCACCTCTTACTTCAGTCTCTACCTGATGAGCATCAGTCCACCAACCATTGGCTGAATCACCCCCTAACACTAACGTCATTGCCAGCTGGCTGCTTGGAGGCGGGGCCCACTGCTGTGCTGACCAGTGGGTGAGCAGGACCAGTAACTCCTTACTACACCACCTCCAGGGAAGAGACACATCCCCAAGGGCCCAGGGCCCTCCTAAAACTGAGGAAAAGAGTACCCTGCCCCTCCTCCCTGGTCAGCCAGCACAAGGAGCAGACAGGGAGCACCAGCAGGAGGAGGCAGTCAAGGCGGGGAGGCCGGCGGTGGGCAGAGTGGGGAACCAGTAAGTAACCAGCCAGCTCTAAGCCAGAGCAGAGACCCACGATAACCATAGCAACAAGAAATGCCAGCTCTGCGCAACTCACAACTCCTGTCCTCCCAGCTCCAGTACAGAAACAGCCCAGCAGAAGTCTCACACACACAATGTCTGGCATTCATTAAAAAATTAGGAGACAGAAAAAAGAAAGAACCCATCAGAAGGAGACAAAGCAATGACCAGAAGCCAGCTTGATCCCGGGTCCAGTGCGCCCCAGCAAATGCACATGGTGCAGGTTAAATGCACAAAAACACTGACTGGACACAACGAAGAGAAACTGACAAGTTGTGACAGCAAAAAGATTTTAGAATATACTTTTAGAAACGAAGATCTAGGATACAAAAAAAAAAAAAAATAGCATACGATGTGAATGCACAAAAGCTTGACATTGGATCAGAGAGAGAGTGAACTCAATAGGTAGAGAATATACATTTTTAAAGTGCCATCTGATATAGTTATAAAATTGACAAGCTAAAAAAAAAACCCTCACCTTTAAAAAATCAATATTGCATAAATGCTACTCTCTAAACCAAAAAATAATAAAATTAGAAAATAGATGCTAAGATATTTACAACAGTAACTCCAAAAATACTACATACCAAAACTGGTAGATATTTAAAAATATATTTAATGGAAATCTACAGCCGTAAGACAAGCATTAAAGGAAATTGATGACATACAAATGCAGGAAGCTAGCACAGAAAAGAAGAAACTCAAAAGATGTTTTAAAAAAGAAATTGACAAGTATGGAAAGAAATTTTAGAAGAAAAGAAATAATTAAGCACATATCTTTAAAAATATCCTGCCCCAAATGTAGTACCTGGATCTAATCATGACAAAACATCAGACAAACTTACTTTAAGGAACAATCATAACTGGCCTGTATTCTTCAAAACTGTCAATGCTTTTAAAAGTCTCCAGATTAAAGGAGACCAAAGTGGGGAGGGGGTTGCAATGTGTGATACTAGAGTTTCTTTGGCTAGAAAAGGTACTACTGAGACAGCTAGTAAAATGTAAGATCCATGGGTTAGACAATGGCATTACACCAATGCTAATTTCTTGATTATACTGTGTTTATGTGACAGAATGCCCTTGTTTGGGGGAAATGCACATTAAAGTACTTACACACAAATATATAGAGGAGGGAGGAAAAGCAGGATAAAGCAAATTGTCATATAAATTAGCCAAAGATGTCCTCTGAAGATTGGCCACTGGGTTGTTTATTTCTTCATAGCTGCCCGAGATCTCTAGCTCAAAACTCAGATATCAGCTCAGCAGCCCCAAACTCAGATATCAACACATGTGAATGTTTTAAACACAGTCTAACTATCAGCACATCTGTAGTCATTTTGAAGCTGCACACTTTACCTGCCCTGTGAAACCGCACCATTTCTGGTGGCTGTTGTTCAGTTGCTTAAGTTGTGTCCAACTCTGCAACCCCATGGACTGTAGCCTGCCAGGCTTCTCTGTCCATGGGAGTTTCCAGGCAAGAATACTGGGGTGGGTTGCCATTTCCTTCTCCACTGGACCATGTTTGGTCAGCACTCTCCACTATAACTCCTCTGTCTTGGGTGGCCCGCACGGCATGGATTATAGCTTCACTGAGTTACACAAACTCCTTCACCACAAGTGGCTATAAAGATATATAAAGACCCTAAGTGGCTTTATATACCCCAGGGGTTCCCTTATTCTCCTCTCCTCTGGGCCCTAGCCTCTAGGTGGTCTCATGCTGAAAGAGGCCCCCTTATTCCTTATACGCATGCATAAATAATGTCATTGTGCTCCTGCAATTCATGGTTACATTTTTTTCCTTAATTGGCTCCGAAATCCCTCTGGAACCTCCTATATGAATGTGGCAAAATGTTAGGGAATTTAGATGAAATCTATTTAGGAATTATTTGTACTATTATATTATGACTTTAATTCTGAAATTGTGCCCAAATGAAAAATTAAACAAAAAACTAAATTCAACTCTTGGAAAGGATTTATTACAACTAATAAAATAATTGTTTTGTATTTTAAACTAATAAAAGACTAACTGCAGGCAGGACTGATCAAAAAAGAGTGGGCAAAACAGAAACAATTTTTGGACTTGAAAAAGGAGACAATTACAGATATACTGAAGTTTTCTTTTAATCCAGACAAGTACTACAAATTAATGCCATAAACTGAAATTAAATTGGACAACTTTCCAGAAAATGTATAAATTACTCAAACTGACAAAGCAACAGAAAACCAAACAAACCACTAAACTTTACATGAAATGGATCCATACTCAAAAATACACCCATCAAAGAAACATTAGATCCAATCAAATTCCAGTCAAGATTTTTGCAATGGCTCCTCCATAGCACCCAACCTAGCAGTACCCTCTCGGCTTAAGCCTCTTACCTTTGGTATGCTGTTCCCTCATCTGGGAATACCCTTTTGCATCTTTCCACCTAGCAGACCCTATTGAAGTCTGATCTTTAGTCCCGCCTCCCCCAACAGGAACCTCCCTCCCTCCGGTGGGGGTTGGGGGTGGGTCCGTTCATCCAGTAGAGATATCGGGGCACTCACACCCAGAGGGGCCCTTATCTGTTTACCTGACTGACATGTCCTAAGTCTTTGGCCGCGGATGCGACCGGCTATTCCCCCAGGACCCGACACTCTAAAGACTGACACTGTAGACTTCTGAAGTAACAGTCATTTCATAGCCTTCCTTAATTGCCCTCAGAGCTCAGCGCCTACCCTCGGATGGATGTAGGGTCCGCAGGAGTTGGGCGGGGGAGCGGTGTCAGAAGAGACTTTCCTCACCCACAGGAGGTCTGGGCACCCAAGTGGAGTTCAGGGCTCTGGGTAGGCAGAGAAACTCGAAGTTAAACATTGGAAACAAATCCATCGTCAGGAAAAAGGGGCGACCGTGAGAGGGAGAGCTAGTCCCCAGCTCTTTGGGGCTAATGCTGTCACTACTGTGTCCTAAAGGAGCTCCCTGTGGATGGTGGGCTCAGACGAGGCTGAGCTGCTGCAATCAGAGAAGCAGTGAAACCCAGCCAGCCTGCGGCCCCTACCTCGGACCAGACAGAAACCCTGACCCTCCTAAGAAGACATCGGATGGAGCGACCCCGATCTGAGCACCCCCTCCCAGTGCCCGCCTGGCTTTGCAACCGTGGATTCCGTCACGTGAGTCCATTCTACAGCCAGGAGCCAAGGGAAACATCAGTCCGAGGTGCCGCGAAGACCTCAAAACCAGCCAGTTCCGAGGTGCTCCCAAGTCTGAAGACCACAGGACCACTCATGTCTGAAAATGCGCAGGTCTGAGTCGACCCTCACCCCTCTACCCCTGCACTGCGTAGGCAACCCTGGACCAGTATGGAACTACAGCTCCTGGCAGGCTCCGCGGCAAGGCCCTTCCGGTCAGCCTGAGTGAGGCGCTTAGCGGACGGGGGTGGCTGGCGTGGGCAGGTACGCGTGGCAACAGGAGGCATGTCGCGTGGCAGGTCCAATGGTTAAGACGCCTTGCTGCCAACGCAGGGGGCGCAGGTTCTATCCCTGGTGAAGGAAGTAAGACCCCACATGTCCCGTCAGTTCAGTTCAGTCGCTCAGTCATATCCAACTCTTTGCGACCCCATGAATCGCAGCACGCCAAGCCTCCCTGTCCAGCTCCCGGAGTTCACTCAGACTCGTGTTCATCGAGTCTGCGATGCCATCCAGCCATCTCATCCTCTGTCGTCCCCTTCTCCTGCCCCCGATCCCTCCCAGCATCAAAGTCCTTTCCAGTGAGTCAACTCTCCACATGAGGTGGCCAAAGTACTGGAGTTTCAGCTTCAGTATCAGTCCTTCCAAAGAAATCCCAGGGCTGATCTCCTTCAGAATGGACTGGTTGGATCTCCTTGCAGTCCAAGGGACTCTCAAGAGTCTTCTCCAACACCACAGTGCAAAAACATCAATTCTTCGGCGCTCAGCCTTCTTCACAGTCCAACTGTCACATCCATACATGACCACAGGAAAAACCATAGCCTTGACTAGATGGACCTTAGTCGGCAAAGTAATGTCTCTGCTTTTGAATATACTATCTAGGTTGGTCATAACTTTTCTTCCAAGGAGTAAGTGTCTTCTAATTTCATTGCTGCAGTCACCATCTGCAGTGATTTTGGAGCCCCCAAAAATAAAGTCTGACACTGTTTCCACTGTTTCTCCATCTATGTCCCATGAAGTGATGGGACAGGATGCCATGATCTTTGTTTTCTGAATGTTGAGCTTTAAGCCAACTTTTTCACTCTCCTCTTTTACTTTCATCAAGAGGCTTTTTAGTTCCTCTTCACTTTCTGCCATAATGGTGGTGTCGAGAAATAAACAATGGAACCCTGACCTACCACCCCCATGATCTACCCAAGAAATCAACTCCTTGAACTACAGTAAAAAGCCTAGGAAGCCAGGCCACTACCTCTAGCCAACCTGCAGGAAGCTAAGCAGTAACTTCTGTAGAAGTTAGCTCCAAACGACCAGGACTCCATCAATTACTGAGTTTCCCTCGCTTTTGTTGTTGCTGGTGGTGGTATTCAGTCCCTAAGGTAAGTCTGACTCTTTCTGACCTCATAGACTGTAGCATGCCAGGCTCCTCTGGCCTCCATTATCTCTTGGAGTTTGCTCAAATTCATGTCCTTTGAGTTGATGTTGCTATCTAACCATCTTATCCTCCGCTGCCTATATTTCCTTTTGCCTTAAATCTTTCCCAGATCAGTGTCTTTTCCAATGAGTTGGCTCTTCACATCAGGTGTCCAAAATGTTGGAGTTTCACCTTCAGCATCTGTCCTAATGAATATTCAGGGTTGGTTTCCTTTAGAGTTGACTGGTTTGATCTTCCAGTCCAAGGGACTCTCAAGAGTCTTCTCCAGCACCACAGTTTGAAAGCATCAGTTCTGCTCTCAGCCTTCCTTATGGTCCAACTCTCATATCCATACATGACTACTAGAAAAACCATAGATTTGACTACACAGACCTTTGTCAGCATAGTGATATCTTTGCTTTTTAATATGCAAAATGTTGGAGTTTCACCTTCAGCATCTGTCCTAATGAATATTCAGGGTTGGTTTCCTTTAGAGTTGACTGGTTTGATCTTCCAGTCCAAGGGACTCTCAAGAGTCTTCTCCAGCACCACAGTTTGAAAGCATCAGTTCTGCTCTCAGCCTTCCTTATGGTCCAACTCTCATATCCATACATGACTACTAGAAAAACCATAGATTTGACTACACAGACCTTTGTCAGCATAGTGATATCTTTGCTTTTTAATATGCTGTCCTGGTTTGTCATAGCTTTTCTTCCAAGGAGCAAGTGTCTTTTAATTTCATGGCTGCAGTCACCATCTGCAGTGATTTTGGAGCCCAAGAAAATAAAGTCTGTCCCTGTTTCCATTGTTTCCCTATCTATTTGCCATGAAGTGATGGGACTGGATGCCATGATCTTTGTTTTTTGAATGTTGAATTTCAAGCCAGCTTTTTCCCTCCCTCCTTAACCATCATCAAGAGAATCTTTAGTTCTGTTTCATTTTCTGCCATCAGAGTGGTATCATCTGCATATCTGAGGTTGTTGATATTTCTGCTGGCAACCTTGATTCCAGCTATGATTCATCCAATCCAGAATTTTCCATGATGTACTCTGCATGTAAGTTAAATACTATGCAAGGTGACAATATGCAGCCTGTTGTACTTCTTTCCCAATTTTGAACCAGTCCATTGTTCTATGTCTGGTTCTGTTACTTCTTGACTTGCATACGAGTTTCTCACGAGACAGGTAAGGTGGTCCGGTATTCTGACCTCTTTAAGAATTTTCCACAGTTTGTTGTGATTCATACAGTCAACGGCTTTAGTGTAGTCAATGAAGCAGAAGTAGATGTTTTCCTGGAATTCCCTTGCTTTCTCTATGATCCAACAAATGTTGGCAATTTAATCTTTGGTTCTTTTGCTTTTTCTAAACCCAGATTGTACATCTGGAAGTTCTCGGTTCACATACTGCTGAAGCTTAGCTTGAAGGATTTTGATCATTACCTTGCTAGCGTGTGAGATGAGCGGAATTGTATGGTATTTTTAAATTGTTCGGCATTGTTATTCTCTAGGATTGAAGTGAAAACTGATCTTTTCCAGTCCTGTGCCCACAGAAATCTCAAAAACAACAGAATGATCTCTGTTCATTTCCAAGGCAAACCATTCAACATCATGGTAATCCAAGTCCATACTCCTTTCCTCTGATAAGCTCTGAATAAACAGCCTGGCCTATTCTCATCTAGTTGGTCTTCATTTATTTTCACAGATGCAGGAAATGGTAAATACTTTTCTGTACATTCTGCATATTTTGACTAGCTATTGTATTGTGTGGCTTCCCTCATTATTTTCCATTAAAATGTATTATTCAAAATTCACTAAGTGAAAGTAAGAAGAATTTAAACTTAAAATGATGCTTTTCAGAAAGAAGAGCTTTCTGATTCCTAGAGCAGGTGGAGGGTCATTTTGGAAGAAAACTTTCCTTTGTGATTGTGTAGTTATGTGCTGGTCAGCACTAGTAGCTACTAACTGCCTTTGACTACTGAGTGTTTGAAAGGTGGCTAGTCCAGAGTACTGGAGTGGGTTTCCATTTCCTCCTCCAGGGGCTCTTCCTGACCCAGGTATTGAACCCACAGCTCTTGCATCTCCTGCATTAGCAGCAGATTCTTCACCACTAGTGCCTCCTGGTGGAGAAGGCAGTGGCAACTCACTCCAGTGAGGTGAGGTGAAGTCGCTCAGTCGTGTCCGACTCTTTGCGACCCCATGGACTGTAACCTACTAGATTTCTCCATCCATGAGATTCTCCAGGCAAGAATACTGGAGTGGATTGCCATTTCCTTCTCCAGGGGATCTTCCCGACCCAGGGATCGAACCTGGGTCTCCCACATTGGAGGCAGGCACTTTAACCTCTGAGCCACCAGGGAAGTCCTCACTCCAGTACTCTTGCCTGGAAAATCCCATGGATGGAGGCGCCTGGTGGGCTACAGTCTACGGGGTCGCTAAGAGTCGGACAGGACTGAGCAACTTCTCTTTCACTTTTCACTTTGCTGCATTGGAGAAGGAAATGGCAACTCACTCCAGTGTTCTTGCCTGGAGAATCCCAGGGATGGGGGAGCCTGGTGGGCTGTCATCTCTGGGGTCGCACAGAGTGGGATACGACTGAAGCGACTTAGCAGCAGCAGCAGCAGTGACACCTGGGAAGCCCAAGTCTAAATTAAAATGTGCTTTAGTTGTAAAATACCATGAATTTTGAAGACTTGGTATGAAAAATATGAATAGAAAATAGCTCATTAGCTTATTTATAATAACTATATGCTGAAGGAACAATGTTTTGGACATACTGAGTTAAATAAAACAATACTAAAATGAAAAATAAAAATAAAATGATGTTTTTCATATACATCTAACATTTATACTGCTAAAGTTCAGTTCAGTTCAGTTTAGTCGCTCAGTCGTGTCCGTCTCTTCGCGACCCCATGAATTGCAGCACGCCAGGTCTCCCTGTTCATCACCATCTCCCGGAGTTCACTCAGACTCACGTCCATCGAGTCAGTGATGCCATCCAGCCATCTCATCCTCTGTTGTCCCCTTCTCCTCCTGCCCCCAATCCTTCCCAGCATCAGAGTCTTTTCCAATGAGTCAACTCTTCTCATGAGGTGGCCAAAGTACTGGAGTTTCAGCTTTAGCATCATTCCTTCCAAAGAAATCCCAGGGCTGGTCTCCTTCAGAATGGACTGGTTGGATCTCCTTGCAGTCCAAGGGACTCTCAAGAGTCTATGCAACTGAACTGAACTGAACTGATAGATATATGAAAAAATAGCCAACATTACTAGTCATCAAATAAATGCAAATCAAATCCACAGTGAGTTGTCACCTCACACATACTGGAATGAGAAAACACAAGTGTTGGTGAGGATGAGGAAAAATTGGAACCAATGTACACTGTTAGTGAAAATGCAATGTAGTGCAGCTGCTGTGAAAATGTTTGAAAATTCTAGAAAAAAAGTTAAAAATTCAACTGCCTTTATCCCAGCATAGCACTCTTGATTATATATTAAAGTGCTTGAAGCTAGAATCCTAAAAGGTTATCTGACTGTTGTGTTCGTTATAGTATTGCTTATACTAGTCAAGATATAGGAACAACACAAATGTGCATATACAGATAGATGGATAAAGAAAATAATGATACACATATAAATGGAATGTTATTCAGCCTTCAAAAAGGAGGAAGTCTTAATGTTTGCATTAATATGAGTGGCTCTGAGAGACATTATCTTAAGTAATAAATCATTGTTCAGTTCAGTTCGGTCACTCTATTGTGTCTGACTCTTTGCGACCCCATGGACTGTAGCATATCAGGCCTTCCTGCCCATCATCAACTCCCACAGTTTACTCAAACGCATGTCCATTGAATCAGTGATGCCATCCAATCATTTGATCCTCTGTCATCCCCTTCTCTTCGTGCCCTCACTCTTTCCCAGCACCAGGGTCTTTTCAAATGACTCAGTTCTTCATATCCAGTGGCCAAAATATTGGAGTTTCAGCTTCAGAATCAGTCCTTCAGTAAATATTCAGGACAGATATCCTTTAGGATTGACTGGCTTTATCTCCTTGCTGTCCAAGGGAGAAGTCAAGAGTCTTCTCCAACACCACAGTTCAAAAGCATCAATTCTTCGATGCTCACCTTTCTTTATAGTCCAACTTTTACATCCATACATGACTACTGGGAAAAAAAAACAAAAAACAAACCTGTAGCTTTGACTAGACAGACCTTTGTTGGCAAAGTTTTTTGTCTCTACTTTCTAGTATGTCTAGGTTGGTAATAACTTTTCTTCCAAGAATCAAGAGTCTTTTAATTTCATGGCTGCCATCACCATCTGCAGTGATTTTGGAGCCCCCTAAAATAAAGTCTGTTTCCCTATGTATTTGCCATGAAGTGATGGGACCAGATGCCATAATTTTAGTTTTCTGAATGTTGAGTTTTAAGCCAACTTTTTACTCTCCAAGACAAATACTGTATGAGTTCACTTATATGAATAAGCAGAAAATAGTCAAAATTATAAAAATAGATCATAGAATGATAGTTTTTAGAAGATGGGGCCAGGGGAATTGGGGAGGTATTGTTCAGTGGGTATAAAATTGCAGTTGTACAAGACAGGATTAAGTTCTAGAGATCTGTTGTACAACAGTGTCTATAGTTTAAAATATGGTGTTGTGCGTTATCTTCGACAAAGGAGGCAAGAACATACAATGGAGTAAAGACAGTCTCTTTAACAGGTGGTGCTGGGAAAACTGGTCAACCACTTGTAAAAGAATGGAACTAGATCACTTTCTAACACCACACACAAAAATAAACTCAAAATGGATTAAAGATCTAAACGTAAGACCAGAAACTATAAAACTCCTAGAGGAGAACATAGACAAAACAATCTCCGACATACATCACAGCAGGATCCTCTATGATCCACCTCCCAGTATACTGGAAATAAATGCAAAAATAAACAAATGGGACCTAATTAAAATTAAAAGCTTCTGCACAACAAAGGAAACTATAAGTAAGGTGAAAAGACAGCCTTCAGAATGGGAGAAAACAATAGCAAATGAAGCAACTGACAAACAACTAATCTCAAAGATATATAAGCAACTTATGCAGCTCAACTCCACAAAAATAAACAATTCAATCAAAAAATGGGCCAAAGAACTAAATAGGCATTTCTCCAAAGAAGACATACGGATGGCTAACAAACACATGAAAAGATGCTCAAAGGTGGTCTGGTATTCCCATCTCTTTCAGAATTTTCCACAGTTTATTGTGATCCACACAGTCAAAGGCTTTGGCATAGTCAATAAAGCAGAAATAGATGTTTTTCTGGAACTCTCTTGCTTTTTCCATGATCCAGTGGATGTTGGCAGTTTGATCTCTGGTTCCTCTGCCTTTTCTAAAACCAGCTTGAACATCAGGGAGTTAATGGTTCATGTATTGCTGAAGCCTGGCTTGGAGAATTTTGAGCATTACCTGACTAGCGTGTGAGATGAGTGCACTTGTGTGGTAGTTTGAGCATTCTCTGGCATTGCCTTTCTTTGGGATTGGAATGAAAACTGACCTTTTCCAGTCCTGTGGCCACTGCTGAGTTTTCCAAATTTGCTGGCATATTGAGTGCAGCTCTTTCACAGCATCATCTTTCAGGATTTGAAACAGCTCCACTGGAATTCCATCGCCTCCACTAGCTTTGTTCACAGTGATGCTTTCTAAGGCCCACTTGACTTCACATTCCAGGATGTCTGGCTCTAGATTAGTGATCACATCATCATGACTATTTGGGTCGTGAAGATCTTTTTTGTACAGTTTTTCCGTGTATTCTTGCCACCTCTTCTTAATATCTTCTGCTTCTGTCAGGTCCATACCATTTCTGTCCTTTATCGAGCCCATCTTTGCATGAAATGTTCCCTTGGTATCTCTAATTTTCTTGAAGAGATCTCTAGTCTTTCCCATTCTGTTCTTTTCCTCTATTTCTTTGTATTGATCGCTGAAGAAGGCTTTCTTATCTCTTCTTGCTATTTTTTTGGAACTCTGCATTCAGATGCTTGTATCTTTCCTTTTCTCCTTTGCTTTTCGCCTCTCTTCTTTTCACAGCTATTTGTAAGGCCTCCCCAGACAGCCATTCTGCTTTTGTGCATTTCTTTTCCATGGGGATGGTCTTGATCCCTGTCTCCTGCACAATGTCATGAACCTCTGTAAATCTTAAAATTTTAGGGTATCCTGTTTGACTTATTTTACAGTGTTGCTGTCAGAATTGCCTGTAGAGTTTGAAAAACCAAATATGATATTGCTCTAAAACAGATATTCTCTATGACACATATACTCTGTGTGTGTGTGTGTGTTTGTAAGTATATATGTACTGGAGGAGGATGTTAGGGGTAAGGAATGTCATGATGTGATTATGAAAAATCTATTAATTATCATTTAAGCTACTTACTAATATGTTCAAATAGTAAGGTTCATATCAGCCTGTTTTTATTATTGAATAAAATGCACAAGAACTTTTAAAATATATCATTAGATTCAGTTCATACTCTTTTTGAAAAAAAAGAGAAAAGTAATCTTATTCTTTTGTATCATGGAATTGCTTTTCCTTTAGTTTCTAATTCTTGTATTAGATTTGGACATCAGGGATTTGAGTCCTTTGCAGATTCAGCTACATAGCTTTCTATTAATAGCTTTTGGTTTGTTTTAGGGAGAATTATAAACAATAGAAATCATCTCCTTAAAAAAGTTTAAAAAGACTCATTTGCAAGCCTTCTGAGTCCAGAACCTTTACAGGATAATTGTTTGAGGGTTTTATGTCTTTTGTTTTTCTCTTCCTGTTTAATTGACTTTGGTAATATATTTTTCCTTCCAAACTTCTTTTAATTCAGTACATTCAAGTTTTTACTATGTTATTTACCATATCTATTACTTTGAATTATTTAAAATTTCCAGATGTATTTCTAGAGAGTTTTCCAAGAATTAGTATCTCTTTTGTATTGATGAACACAACCAGAGGTTTATCACTTATTTTTCCCCAAAGAGAGAACATTAGATTTATTATTTTTTTCTTTTGAGAATAAACCTGTTAAAGCTATCACCTTCTCGCATCAAGATTCCATGGAAAGTAGTTTCAAATAGATGGAGAAGGGACCAAAAAATAAAATAAGTAAATCTTTTTTAAAATAAATAATTTATTGAATTTGTTACAAAATTGCTTCTGTTATTTATGTTCTGATATTTTTGGTCTTGAGACATTGTTTAACAATTAACCAGTGACAGCACAGTTAAAATAATACAATGCCAACACTATTAAAAAAAAAGCCCCAGACTTCAGTAATATAAACCCTTATCATTAAGCTTCAACAGAGAAATCAATGTCCCATAATAAAATCCCCTCTTAGAAAAATTGAAATAACTAAATCTTATTCTTAATTTCAAAGAAAACTCTGCAAAGTCCCATTCATGTGGGTCTCAGGTGCCTAGGTAAAATTTGTATTCCTTCTTTTAAAACCTGCCCTGTCTTCCATTAAAATTAATGTTTTCTTCAATATCTCCAGAGGTGGACTAACTCTCCCCCAAGCCTTGTGTTCCCACTTGTGTTCCCAACAAGTCAACTGTTTATCTTAAAAACACATGGCAGCTGTAAAGAGCTTAGAAGTCACCACTCTATCCACACTAGTAAAAGGCAAAACAAACTGATAAATTAACAGTCTTAGAGTCATCAGAAAAATGAGGTCACAGGGCAAACAGCTGCCCCCAAATTGGAAAAACAGGTGAATATAGAGAAACACAACTTACCAGAGCAGAGATCTCCATGTGGGCCAATCCAGGGTAAGAAAACCCGAGCCGTAATTGGCAAACTGCTGGAGGCTTAGGGGGACAAGTGTGAGACTCAGAGTCTCCAGGGAGGTCCCCACACTTCTGTGAGTTTTACCTCCAGAGCTTGACCAGTTTCTCAAGGTGAAGATAGGAGAAAAATCGCCTCATACCTCCTGCAAGGGAAGGAGAGAGATGTGGCCATCTTAAATATACCAGAGCATTCTGGTTTTCTTAACAAGATCTGCCCTCAGGAGAAACTAGTTAACTCAGATTCTTTATCATATGAGCCACCAGGCTTCCCTGGGTCGGGAAGATCCCCTGGAGTAGGAAATGGCAACCCACTCCAGTATTTTTGCTCAGGAAATCCCATGGACAGAGGAGCGTGGTATGCAACAATCCATGGGGTTGCAAAGAGTCAGGCACAATTTAGTGACTGAACAATGAATTATTATATTATTAAATGCCAATTTATAGCAGGGTTTTCTGGGTTTTGTTTTTCCATGCTTCAGGGCTTGTGAGATCTTAGTTCCCCTGCCAGGAGTTGAACTCATGCCCTAGGCAGTGAAAGCGCAGAGTTCTAACCACTGAACCACCAGAGAATTCCTTACAGCAGGTTTTTTTAACCCATTATATCATGTTCATATAGTCAAAGCTATAATATTTCTGGGAGTCACGTATAGACATAAGAGTTGGACCATAAAGAAGGCTGAGTGCCAAAGAATCGATGCTTTCACACTGTGGTGCTGAGGAAGACTCCTGAGAGTCCCTTGGACTGCAACCAGTCAGTCCTAAAGGAACCCAGTCCTGAATATTCACTGGAAGGACTGATGCTGAAGCTCAAACTCCAATTCTTTGGCCACCTGATGAGAAAAGCTGACTCATTGGAAAAGACCCTGCGATGCTGGGAAAGATTGAGGGCAGGAGGAGAAGGGGACGACAGAGAATGAGATGGTTGGGTGGCATCACCAACTCAATGAACAGAAGTTTGAGCAAACTCCAGGACATGGTGAACGACAGGGAAGCCTGGTGTGCTACAGTCCATGGGGTCGCAAAGAATCAGACATGACGTAGCAACTGAACAACAATCGGTACAGAGGCTTTCCCTCAGATCCTTTGACTCGATCTCCACCCCTTTTTGCATCACAAGTCTGACATTTTTTGGAGCACTCAAGCTTTTTGGGTCTCTCTACTTGCTGGTGGTCTCTGAACAACCCATCTAACCCTCACACCACCAGGCACCTGTGGAATGGCAATCTCCCTTCTACCGAGGAGCTAGCTTTCTGAAGACAGCAGTAACTATGCCATCCATGTTGCCGGCTGTCACCATGAGGCCAGCCAAGTCTACCAGCAAGTGGAATTTTCCACTTCCTCTAAAACCTTCCACAGGTTTTTTTGACTTTTCACTTCTGTCTCATGGCACTTGAAGCCCTAGGCTTATTTTATCCCATGGCTAATATCTGTGACAAAGCAGGCCCTGATTGAGAGGGTGAAGATGCTCATGATTACCTTAGCAACGGAACATGCTGTGCATTTGAGTCATGTACTCTCATCCCATAGCAACACAGAATCACAGAATCTTGATCCTTTGAAGCCCAGTGGCAAAAGGGCTTACTGATCTAACCTCTTTCTCACACAGAAATGAAAACAAAACAAAACCTTTAAAAATAGTATTTACTACTCAGCTTTCATATCCTTGTGCATATCCACTGTTTTTATTGTTTATAATGGAGTGCTGATACAAATGTTTTGTTTAGTCAGTAAGTCATGTCCAACTCTTTTGCGACCCCACTGACTGTAGCCTGCCCAGCTCTTCTGTCCATGGGATTTCCCAGGCAAGAACACTGGAGTGGTTGGCCATTTCCTCTTCCAGGGGATCTTTCCCACCAGGGATCAAATCCAAGTCTCCTACCTTGGCAAGCAGACTCTTTACTACTGAGCCACCAGGGGAGGGCAGCTAGTTGTATACATACAAACTGTAAATGGGCCGTAAAGGCATAATTCAAAGAGGAGGTTGATCTAACCCTAATTGTCAAAGAAAACTTTCAGAAAAATAGCCTTTGATTGATAACTGAATTGGTGTTGGAGAAGACTCTTGAGAGTCCCTTGAACTGCCAGGAGATCCAACCAGTCCATCCTAAAGGAGATCAGTCCTGGGTGTTCATTGGAAGTAGTGATGCTGAAGCTGAAACTCCAATACTTTGGCCATCTGATGCAGAGAGCTGACTCATTTGAAAAGACCCTGATGCTGGGAAAGGTTGAGGGCAGGAGGAGAAGGGGACAACAGAAGATAAGATAGTTGGATGGCATCACCAACACAATGGACATGGGTTTGGGTGGACTCTGGGAGTTGGTAATGGACAAGGAGGCCTGGCGTGCTGTGGTTCGTGGGGTTGCAGAGAGTCGGACACGACTGAGCAACTGAACTGAACTGATAACTGAATTATGACTAAGTAAACGGTAGGCACTCAGTATGTATTTGTGGAATCTGATTCTTTCCCTAGATGCTTCCTTTTGAAATTTGAATGTGGGAAGAGATAGAGGAAGCAGAAGAAAAAGCAATGGAGGCAAAGTGTACAGTAAGAATCATCTAGAAATTGAAAAACTTCCTAAAGTGTGTGTGTGTGTGTGTGTGTGTGTGTGCGCGCGCTTTGGCTGTGCCTTGTGGCTTGCAGGATCTTATTTCCCCAACCAGGGACTGAACACAGGTCATGGCAGTGAAAGTGCCAAGTTCTAGCCTCTGGATCTCTGGGGAATTCCCAAAAATCTATGGAGTTTTAGATCAGAATCTGACATTAACAACCTGTGTGATGTTGGGCATGTCACTCACTCTCTATTTCCCATCTGTTATAACACTTTGAGATTAGACTGGCTCAGGGTTTTCCAAAGCAGGTACATGTATCACTGTGCTAAGCAAAAACTAAAAAAAGTTTCTGGCTGCACCACATCTTCCTCATGGCACACCAGCTCTTGGTTGCTGCACACAGGCTTTCTCTAGTTGCAGTAACAAAACCATTTTAACTGATACATATCTGCATGTTGCTGTTGCTCAGTTGCCAACTCTTATCTGACTCTGCAACCCTGTGGACCACAGCACACCAGCTTCCCTGCACCTCACTGTCTTCCGGAGTTTGCTCAGACTCAAGCCCATTTAGTCAGTTGATGCCATACAACCACCTCATCCTCTGTCACCCGCTTCTCTTCCTGTCTTCAGTTTTTCCCAGCATCACAGGGTCTTTTCCAGTAAGCTGACTTTTCGCATCAGGTGGCCAAAGTATTGGAGCTTCAGCTTCAGCATCAGTCCCTCCAATGAATATTCAGGACTGATGTCCTTTAGGATGGACTGGTTGGATCTCCTTGCTGTCCAAGGGACTCTCAAGAGTCTTCTCCAACACCACAGTTCAAAAGCATCAATTCTTCAGCACTCAGCCTTCTTTATGTCCAGACTCACATCCATACATGACTTCTGGACAAAAACCATAGCTTTGACGATACAGAACTTTGTTTTCATTTGAATACAAACAATAAAAGTACCATAAAACCCCCCATGATTTCAAAAACTCTACTGCTCAGGAGAAGATTCGAGTAAGTAGTGCTGAGCCTTCCACCTCTTCTGGTATATAAGGCTCGGATGGCATCCCTTGAATGGCAAGAACCTCTTATGGTTCAAAACATATATATGCATTCTGTGTATACTGCACACACGCATACATGAAACAGCAGTTTGTGGACGTTGGACAGCACGAAGCACAGGACTGGATGCCCGACGGACAGGTGACAAAGGAAATGAGGCCTATAACTACCCCAACTTCTGCCCAGAAGCAATGTCTGGAACAGAGGTGCAAAGAAGGAAGACCTAATCAGAACTCAGGAGCCTTAATGAGTGGAGGAGATAGAGATCAGAACTCAGGGAAACTCAGGCAGCCAGAAATTGTAGGACACAATTATGGAAAGAGTAGAATTGTGGTTCAAATTATATGTGGAAGTAAAAGCATAAAAGTGGGAGCTTCTTTGGCGGTCCAGTGTTAAGACTTCGCCTTCCAATGGCAGGGGGTGAGAGTTCGATCCCTCGTTGGGGACCTAAGAGCCCACATGCCTTGTGGCCCAAAACACAAAACATAAAACAGAAGCAATGTTGTAACAAATTCAATAAAGACTTTAAAAACAGCATAAAAGATGGGAGGGGGGAGATGAAAGTGTATTTTTCATTTAAGGGTTTAACATTATAAGAAGATGGGTTATGGAAAGGTAAGTATTCATGTTATAAACCTTAATGAGATCATTAAAAGATGAATACAGAGAGGAATAGTTGATTAGCCAACAGTAGAGATGAAATGGAAATCCCAAAATTACTCAGTTAAATCCAGAATAAGGGAGAAAAAAGAGAACAAAGAATGAAAGGGCAAAATAGAAAACAAGTTCGAGACAGCAGATTTAGACCCAGTGGTAGAAATAACTATATTAAATCAAAATGGCTTAACCACTTGAATTAAAAGACAAATGTTGTCAGGTTAGATAAAAATGCAAGACCCAGCTATATGCTGTCAACAAACCTAAGGTTTTAGTTGTAAATTTCAAGACTTCCCCTTTCTCTCACTGGAAGAACAAAGAGACAGAAAATCAGGATGGATATTGTAACACTGACCTTGCTGACTTGTCCAGAACATTCTACCAAAGAACAAAATAATACACTTTCTTTCCAAATGTACATGAATTCACTAAAATAGACCACATTGTTGGCCGTGTAACATCATTGGCCAATTCTTGAAAAATGTTTTCGAGTTGATAGCATGTAGAATCGGAGAAGGCAACGGCACCCCACTCCAGTGTGCTTGCCTGGAGAATCCCAGGGATGGGGGAGCCTGGTGGGCTGCCGTCTCTGGGGTCGCCCAGAGTCGGACACGACTGAAGCCACTTAGCAGCAGCAGCAGCAGCAGCAGCAGTGTACTTAAAAGTGGTAAAGATGGTAAATTCTATTTTATATGTATTTTACTATAATAAAATTACCAACAAATGAACATATATTAACAAAAGGAACCAGACACAAGAGTACCTGCTTTATGAGCTCATTTACCTGAAGCTATAGGAAAAGCCATTCTAAATCTAAGGTGATAGAAAGATGAGTGGTTGCCTAGCGCCAGGGATGGGGGTGGGGGATTGGCAAGGAAGGCGCGCGGGGAATGTTTTGGGGTGAGGGAGATGGTCTCTGTGTTGATTATGCTGAGGGTTACATGGGCATATCATCTGTCAAAACTCATAGGGATGTACACTTACAGCAGGTGCATTGTGTTGAATACAAATTATACTGTTACTGCATGGGGCCTGAATGGCAGGAGATGACTCCTTCTGAATGCAGGCAGAGTTCAGGAATAATTTCCTTCACGGCCAGATGAGCACAGCCTCATCTAGATAAAGCTGATGGTGAGACTTCCAGCCCTTGGGAAGAAAGTGATGACGCACAAATTAGGAAAACGCAGTCCTCTGCTGTTATAAATTGTTTTATGGGTCGCTGCCGCATTAACTGCTTATAACCAGAAAGTGAAATCAAGGGAACAGTGCTGTGATGACTCACAGGGATGTACGAATTGTACCACAGGTCTCTCTCTGGACGGTTCGGAGGGTTGGTGTGTGTGTCACACCACCTGCCCTGTTACATGGAACTGTAGCCAGTATGGTTGATCGCAATTTCCGGACGTCAAACATCATTTGTTGTCAACAGTTCTGTCTGTAGATAGGTATCTTTTTCCCTTTCTGATTTGTGGTGCTGGTTAACATGAAAAGCAAAAAACAAACAACTGTTTGTTTGTTTTTGACTTGATTGCATCGGGTCTTGGCTGCAGCATGCAGGATCTTCCTCGCGTCAAGCGGGCCCTTCATTTCTGCTCATGGGCTCTGCAGCTGTGGTCCATGGGCTCAGTAGTTGCGGCACTGGGGCTTGTGGGACCTTAGTTCCCTGACCAAGGATCAAACCCCTGACCCCTGCCTTGCAAGGCAGATTCTTGACCACTGGACACCAGGGAAGTCCCCAGTTCCTCTTGTTGATATAGAACTTCATTTTTCCCTTAAACTATAAATGTGGAACCAATATTCCTTGATTGCTGACTGATCACTGACTATTCCATTCTTTTCTGTCTCTCTTTTTTCAAATAGGCAAGTTTTATTCTCAAATGTAACCATTCTACAAAAACTCAGTAATCTCATAGTATTACTGCCTTTAAGTCTTTCGGAGCTTTGGGCAGATAGCATTTTAAGGCAGCAACTATAAAGAACTTTTTTTTTTAACAAGTGCCAGTTTTCGCCAAGTTTCACACAAAAATGGTTTTTGTTTCATATTTTCATTTTCCCTACTGTAGTTAAAGGGCTGATTCTGGTCAATGAAGAGGGAATGTTTGACTCCCCACTCAGTGTTAATCCAAATAATGCAAAGAAAGTAAAAATAGCAACCATGTAAATCTTCTTGACATGCACCAAGCTAAGGACACGGTCAGTAACTTACAGAAACGTGATTCGTACAGATGACCCACAGACACATGAAAAGATGCCCGTCACAGGTAATTATTAGAGAAGAGCAAATCAAAACTACACTGAGGTAACACCTCACCCTGGTCAGAATGGCTAGCATTGAAAATCTACAAATAACAAATGCTGGAGAGGATGTGGAGAAAAGGGAATCCTCCTACACTATTGGTGGGAATGTAAATTGGTGCAGCCATTATAGAGATCAGTATGGAGGCTCCTCAACAAAGTGAAAAACAGAGTTGCCCTCTGATCCAACAATCCCACTCCTGGGTGCACATCCAGACAAAACTTTAAATCAAAAAGACACACGCACCCCTCTGTTCACAGCAGCACTATTTATAACAGCCGAGACACGGAGACAACCCACATTCTATTGACAGATAGATGGATAAAGAAGATGTGATGTAGATACACAACAGAATGTTACTCATTCATGAAAAGGAATGAAAGAATGTCATTTGAAGCAACACGGATGGACCTAGGGATTATCATACTAAGTGAAGTAAGTCAGGAAGAAAACGACAAATACCATACGCCGGCCCGTATTCACAGTCTAAAACATGACACAGGGTCAGAGGAGCGGGGCTTCCCTGACAGGACGGGGCTGGGGGCACAGAAGCAGCTCCGCGGGCAGAGCCTTTGGGCCCTGCAAGGCCCGAGGCCCCAGCTCGGAACTGGCAGATAATCAGTGCCGGCTGGGTCTGGGATGCAGGTGGGGCCTTTGGAAAAAGAGAGCAGGCAGAAGAGAAGTGTTCCTTCCAAGCTCGTGCTGAGAATTACAGCTCGCAGCCTTGAAGAAACACCATGAACATGAGATCTCACCACACAAAGGAGGCTGAGTGCCTGAGGAGAGAAACTGGGCGGCCCGAGCGGCCCACCAGGAGCCTAAAACCTCGTGATGCGGTGACCAAGTAAGTGCACACGGTTCTCCGTGGAATGGCTACTTCTTATTGCCCACTTCTGGGTAGACATAGTTCTGGTTTAACTAGTATCTGTGTGCTCCCAGCAAATTATAATAAATCGTCCTCAGTGAAAAGAAATAAAAAAATATGACACAAATGAACACATCTTTGAAACAGAAACAGACTCACAGATATACAGAATAAATTTATGGTTGCCAGCCAGGGCCAGGGCAGGGAAGGATGGGGAATTTGGGATTAGCACATGCAAACTGTTGTGTATAGAACAGATAAACAACAAGGTTCTACTGTATAGCACAAGGAAAACTATTCAATATCCCCTGATAAACCATAATGGAATAGAATATGAAAAAGCATATCTATATATGTATACTGGAATCACTTTGCTGTACAGCAGAAATGAACATAATGTTGTAACCCCACTGGAGGCACTGGTTTTTACATCACCTCCGTCTCAAGAAGGGAATTCCATACTTTCACCGTGACCCAAAGAGCACACCCACACGGCCTGCGAACCCTCCTGGAACTCGGACCACAGCCGCTTCATTCTTCTTTTAACGAAGCATGTTTTAAGTTTCATGTCTTGCACCTTGATTTAACTTTTACTTGTAGTTCATTGCTTTGTTTAATTATAAACTTAAAAATTTTAATAACCTGGAATATATTTTTCTGGTTACCTTCTGCTTATGGAAAGTGAGACATTTTTACTTATAGCAGTAAAATAAAGTTTCCTTTTTATTTTTATTGAATTTTGGTTGATTTACAACATCGTGTTAGTTTCTGGTGTATAGCAAAGTGATTTGGTTATATATATATGCATATATATCCTTTTTCAGGTTCTTTTCCATTATAGTTTACTATAATATATTGAATATAGGTCCCTGTGCTATACAATAGGACCTTGTTGATTATCTATTTTATATATAGTAGTTTGTATCTGCTAATCCTAAACTTTGGTAATGATAAATTTGTTTTCTATGTCTGTGAAGTGAGTCTGTTTCCTTTTTTACATAAATATGTATTTTAAAAATATATTAGTTGATTTACAATGTTATGTTTTTACTGTACAGCAAAGTGATTCAGTCATACATGTGTGTGTGTGTGTGTGTGTGTGTATGTTATATTCTTTTCCATTGCAGTTTATCACAGGATGCTGAAAACGGTTCCCTGTGCTCTACAGTCGGCCCTTGTTGTTTATCCATTCTATATGTAATAGTTTGCATCTTCTAATCCCAGACTCCCAATCGATCTTAAATAAATATAATTTAACAAAAATGAATCAGTCTAAAGAAAAACATTACTAATGGGCAACAAGTAGATTAGGCAAATACTGTTTGTGGTGGTACTGCTCAAATGCCTGAGATTTGGGAATGTGCTGTCTTCTCAGCTCTGCTGCTTCGTGGGTTGATGAGAGGGCTGGTGGGGGCTCACGTGTGTCATCTCAGTCACACGGGGCAGCGGCATCCAATAGCTAGTAACAGTGGGACTTCCCGCAGTCCAGGGGTTACGATTCTGCACTTCCACTGCAGGGCCATGGCCCCATCCTAGTCAGGGAGCTAAGATCCCACAAGCCAGGTGCAGCGGCCAAAGCAACAACAAATATGACAACTAAGGGAATCTTGGGAAGCAAGGGCCATTCTCTGTCCTGCTGTCTGCTGGTCAGCAGCTCATTCCTTCTCATTCATTGATGATGTTAGGACCTGTCTTACTCCATGCCCTCCACCTGCCATTCTGACATCTTTTTTGATGATTTAACATCCTTTTAAACTATCTCTCCACTCCGAGGCTCTTAGCGTTCTGATCCCTCCCCTTCAGTGATCAAGACTTCACCTGTCAATGCACACTCACAGTCATACTCTCAGCTCAGTTCAGTCGCTCAGTCGTGTCTGACTCTTTGCGACCCCATGAACTGCAGCACGCCAGGCCTCCCTGTCCACACCAGTTCCTGGAGTTTACTCAAACTCATGTCCATTGAGTCAGCGATGCCATCCAACCATCTCATTCTCTGTCGTCCCCTTCTCCTCCTGCCTTCCATCTTTCCCAGCAACAGGGTCTTTTCCAAAGAGTCAGTTCTTCGCATCAAGTGGCCAAAGTATTGGAGCTTCAGCTTCAGCATCAGTCCTTCCAATGAATATTCAGGACTGATTTCCTTTAGGATGGACTGGTTGGATCTCCCTGCAGTCCAAGGGACTCTCAAGAGTCTTCTCCACACACCACAGTTCAAAAGCATCAATTCTTTGGCGCTCAGCTTTCTTTAGAGTCCAACTCTCACATCCATACATGACTACTGGAAAAACCATAGCTTTGACTAGACAGACCTTTGTTGGCAAAGAAATGTCTCTGCTTTTTAATATGCTGTCTAGGTTGGTCATATCTTTTCTTTCAAGGAGCAAACGTCTTTTAATTTCATGGCTGCAGTCACCATCTGCAGTGATTTTGGAGCCCAAAAAAACAAAGTCACTGTTTCCACTGTTTCCCCATCTATTTGCCATCAAGTGATGGGACAGATGCCATGATCTTGGTTTTCTTAATGTTGAGCCTTAAGCCAACTTTTTCACTCTCCTCTTTCACTTTCATCAAGAGGCTCTTTAGTTCTTCTTCGCTTTCTGCCATAAGAGTTGTGTTATTCATATATCTGAGGTTACTGGTATTTCTCCTGGCAATCTTGATTCCAGCCTGTGTTTCTTCCAGTCCAGTGTTTCTCATGATGTACTCTGCATAAAAGTTAAACAAACAGGGTGACAATATACAGCCTTGACGGACTCCTTTTCCTATTTGGAACCAGTCTGTTTTTCCATGTCCAGTTCTAACTGTTGCTTCCTGACCTGCATACAGATTTCTCAAGAGGCAGGTCAAGTGGTCTGGTATTCTCATCTCTTTAAGAATGTTCCATAGTTTGTTGTGATCCACACAACAAAGACTTTGGCATAGTCAATAAAGCAGGAATAGATGTTTTTCTGGAACTCTCTTGCTTTTTTGGTGATCCAGCAGATGTTGGCAATTTGATCTCTGGTTCCTCTACCTTTTCTAAATCCAGCCTGAACGTCTGGAAGTTCACAGTTCACATACTGTTGAAGCCTGGCTTGGAGAATTTTGAGCATTACTTTGCTAGTGTGTGAGATGAGTGCAATTGTGCAGTAGTCTGAGCATTCTTTGGCATTGCCTATTTGGGATTGGAATGAAAACTGACCTTTTCCAGTCCTGTGGCCACTGCTGTTTTCCAAATTTGCTGGCATATTGAGTGCAGCACTTTCACAGCATCATCTTTTAGGATTTGAACTAGCTCAACTGGAATTCCATTGCATCCACTAGGTTTTGTTTGTAGTGATGATTGCTAAGGCCCACTTGACTTCACATTCCAGGATGTCTGGCTCTAGGTGAGTGATCATACCATCGTGATTATCTGGATCATGTAGATCTTTTTTGTATAGTTCTTCTGTGTATTCTTGCAATGCAACATGCAAACACACATTCACTTCTCCCTACTACAGCCAAAATCTGTTCCTCCTGATTTTTCCCATATTTGTGAATGGCATCACCATTCACCCAGCTGCACAAGCCAAAAATCTGTAGTTATCCTCAATTCCTTTCATTCTCGATGTCTACATCCAATCCATCAACAAATCTTTTTTACATTAAAAAAAATCCCTAATCTGACCATTTTCATCACCTCCTCCTTGACTGTGCTGATCCAAGTCACCATCTCTTATCATTTCGAATCCTGTGATAGCTCCGTAACTGGTCTTCCTGATTCTGCTCTTACCTTTCTACAGTCTGTGTCCAAAGAGCCACCAGGGTGCTTTTGGAAAACACAAGCAAATCAGCTCACACCTGTCCCCAGTTCCCCAGCAGCTCTCCATCACACTGAAAATCCAGATGCATTTTAAGAGCGGCTACTACTTGGCTCCTAACCAGCTTGCCAAGCCCATTCCCTAGCACTCCGTCTCACTGTTTTGCAGCCACGTGGCATCGCCCTGTTTTTCTAACACTCCAGGCGTATTCACAGTCTCAGGGCTTTGCTCTTTCTATACCCTCTGCTTGGAGCTCGCTCTTCAGGTGGTCGCCATGGCTCATTCCCTCACTTGATTTAGACCACACTATTATCTCCATCGCAGCTTCCCTAGTGGCTCAGCTGGAAAGAATCCGCCTGCCAATGCAGAAAGTGTGAGTTTGATCCCCGGGTGGGAAAGATCCCCTGGAGAAGGAAATGGCAACCCACTCCACTATGCTTGCCTGGGAAATCCCACAGACAGAGGAGCTTGGTGGGCTACAGTCCTTGGGGTCACAACAGTCGGATACAACTTACTGAGTAAACAAATATCGCCATCACTCTATCCTTTTCTCTGCTTTATTTTTCATCTGTGTGTGTGCGGTGTTTCCGAACACTTCCTGCCTGAGCCAGTATTTTAATTGGTTCGTTAGTTCAGTTATTGACTTGCTCACTAAAATACAAGTTTCATGAGAACAGGGACCTTCTGTACTGCTTTTGCTCCAATTCCTAGAACAGTGCGTGGCACACAGGAAGCCCTCTGAAAATACATTCCGTGAATGATTTGCCAAAGGCAATGGGTGCAAATAAATGCAGATCCAGGAGGTTTCCACGGTCACCCGCTTCATGCTCTGGAGCTGAAAACCTCAGAGTGATAGTGACACCTCACGGGGCTCCTTTCGTCCTCCCGCCTAGTGGCGAAGTCAGGACTCAGCCCACGGCGAGCCGGGACGAAGGCCAGGAGTCCCTCTCTATGGTCTTACTCCCCAGACCCCTCCTCCCTAGCCCCCTGCGTGCCTCTATGGTTCTTCCTGTCATTAGTCGGGAGGGGGCGCTGTGCGCAGGCGCGCGGTGACGCCTCGGCGAGGCCGGAAGGAGCGCAGCGGCGGCCTCGGCGGCGGCGGCGGCGGCGGCGGCGGCACCCAGGCTGTCGCGGCCGCTCCTGCTGACTGGAAACCGCGGCGACGGAAGACCCAGAGCCTGCCTCGCGAGCCGGCGAGTGGAGTGGCGAGTAAGTGTCGGCCGCGGCTCCTCGGCCGGCTCTGGGGTGGCGTCTTCACCGGGCGCCTCCATTAAGCCGGGGGTGGGGGCGGGGGCTCGACCGTGAAGGGCCCCGGGGGGGCGCGGGCCGGGCAGCTGCCCCGACGCGAGCGAGCCCAGGGCCGGCTGGGCAGCGCCGAGCGGCGGGAGCAGCGGGGCCGGCGGCCAGGCAAGGGCGACAAAGGCACGGGCGCCGGCGGACCCGCCGCGGGTCCCGTTACTTGGGGAAGTTTCGCGGGCCGGTCGGTGGGTCCGCCGCGCGAGGACTCGGAAGCGCCGAAAGACTCGAGCCTCCGCGGCAGCACCCCCGGGAAGCGGTGGCCGTGGGGCCGAGCGCGGCCCGGAGCGCGCGGGGGCTGCAGCGCCGTGACTTTGAACTCCGACGCCCCGGGGTGGGGGGGGGGGGTGGAGCTGCGGGCCGCGGTCGCAGACCCTCGCGGCTCAGCTCTGCAGGGGCGTCTTCCTAGAAGGCGGCCGCTCGCTGCTGCCCACCCTCGTGAGGACTCCCCGAGCCCCGGGCAGCGCAGGGAAACCGAGCCCCCGCCCCGGGTGCTCGGAGTGCGGGGCGGCGAACGGAGGCGCTGTTCCGCGTGGTTGTGGCTCGAATGCCGCGTGGGGCGATTGTCGAAAACTTTGGGCCGCTCCAGTCTCGTGACCCAGCTCGCTGAGAGCCTTGCGGGGTCTCTGCGACGTCCGCAGGGCAGGGTGCCGACCTCAGCGAGTGGAGCGCTGTGATCAGTCGGGCTGCGTCGTGAGGAGCGCCTGGAGGGGGCTGGTCTTAGGCTTTTTGATACCACGAGAAGATGGCTTGCGCGGCGGGGAGAGGACACGGCGGCGTTCAGAACGCTGGCCTGCAGGAAGACCGCGGAGAAACGGCCTTGCTCCGTTAGGTTTTTTTTTTGTTTTTTTTTGTTTTTTTTTTTTTGCAGAAGTCGTTTATAGTAGTAGCTGGGAGTAGGAAGTGGCTGGATTTAAGGAAATAGCTCGAGAGCCTGGGGTTCTGGAGACTTGGCGCTCCCTGTTAACGTAAATAGAGGCTTTATAGTTTCCTCCTGAAGGCAGGCAGCAACTACAGAAAGAGAAGAAGCCTTGCAGCCGGTTTGGAGAAGTGTGATGGAGGAGCTTGAGCTATGAGTCTGGAAGACTGAAAGTTGATGAAATAGGGTGGACGAGGGAGCCTGTGCTCGTGTTAATGAGTATTTACAGTGTTCTAGGCTGTGGTAAGAGCTTTACAGACGTCATAATTTTCTTTAGCTAGATACTGTTCTGAGGATTTTCCATATATTAACTCTGAATCCTCGATAACATGGCTTTTGTCATCCCTTGTTTTCCAGAGGGAGAAAATGAGGTGCTGAAAAAATAACTTACCTTGGAAGAGTCTAAGCTGGGACTGGAACCCAGTTTGGCTCCAGAGTTCATACTTCTAATTATCCTGCTATACCTGTGAATATTCAAGAAGTTCTGGCGTATTTACTTTTGCCAGGCTGTATGCTCTGTCCTGAGGCTTTGGATAAGAATTGCACAAGAGTCCTACCTTCTTGGGGCTTCCCTGGTGGCTGACAGTAAAGACTCTGCCTGCAATACAGGAGACTGGGTTTCGATCCCTGGGTCGGGAAGATTCCCCCGAGAAGGAAATGGAAACCCACTCAAGCGTTCTTGCCTGGAGAATCCCATTAACAGAGGAGCCTGGTGGGCTACAGTCCATGGGGTCGCAAAGAGCGGATGTGACTGAGGAACTAACACTTTAACTTTCAGTTCCTACGGTCTTGGAACTATTTTTAGCAAAGGAGGCGGATGTTAAGCATAGCTTCCTAAGTATTTTATCGTGGTGGTGCTCGGAAGGAGTGAGAGACATGGGAACAAGCACTGGGGATGGTCCGGAAAGGTTTTTCTCTGAGAAGTGAAATTTTAAGATGGGGAACTGAAGAATAAATGGAGTTAATTTGATCAGAGAGAGGCAGAGAGAAGAACTTGAAGTTTCACAGCACTTTCTAGGACCTGAGCCGTGGTTTCTGCAGAGTGGTGAATAGGGGAAGAAGTATGAGGTGGGACTGGCTGTGTCAGCAAGGTCATGTGAGGCAGGGTTTCATAGGCCATGGCAAGGATTTTGGTTCTGCCATGAAGAGATTTGTGGTTTAAAAAAACAAAAACAAAACTCCGTGCTATATGAAAATTCATTGAGGGGTACAACTTGGAGACACTGTTGGAATAGAAGGGGCAGGATGTCTTGAGTTAACGGAGGGTTCAACTTTTAAAATATCGTTGAAAACATTGATTTCTTCTTTGTGGATTGAGGATATGCTTGCTTATCCATCCCAGTTTCCAAACCAATTTTCAGTTGACAATTAGAGAAAAAAATCTTAATGTTGTATGTTAAGCTCGTTAGCCTATCCACTGAATATTTTGAATAATTTCTGTTTTTAAACCTTTTGTGTTGTAAAAAGATACTGATAACAGAATTTTTAGAGCTCTAGGAAACCACTTGAACTCCAGACTAATTGTTTGCATATCATCTTTGATTATGGATGCTATTTTACCTTAGTTCCTTCATTTTGTATGTATATTGAAATTAACGTGCATTGCATTTTCTTTTTCTGAACTCAACAACTTCATTGTTCTTTCTTTATAGTATCACCATTGTCCAGTCGTCTGATCTCAACATCGAGGTCAACTTTGACTCCTTGCTTCCTCTTGCCCTGATGACCAGTTACATACGAAATCCCATTGTTGCACTTTGCTGGTGTCCGATGGTTAAGACTCCGGTGCAGGGGTTGCAGGTTCAGTCCCTGGTTGGGAAACTAAAATCCCACATGCCATGTGCTGTGTCCTTAAAAAAAAATCCCGTTGAATCTAACCTTTATAATTAGTATCTTACATCTTTTCCTTCCTCTGCTTGCTGTTACCTTTTACCTTTAATTCCCACTTCACTGGATTTTGTTTACTGGGTTTTCCTGCCTCTGGATATCTTCTGCAGTCTGTCTTACACTTTGCAGCTTGGTCGTTGTTCCTAAAGCACAACTCTGCATTGCTTCCCATTGGGTGAGAAAATAAAAATTAGAGCTCTGCTTCACTTTCCTGTTAGCAAACCACCTCTGAGCTTAGTGACTGAATAGAACAGTTTTACTTGTTGGCAGTTTTGTGGGTCAGGAAGTTGGGGAGGTTTCACCTGGGACTTTACTTTTTTTTTTTTTTTTTTTTTGATTCACATGCTGTCAGCCACAGTGGCTGGGACTGGAGGCTGTGCTTCCAGAATGACTTCTTTATTCAAATGGCTTGTCTGAGGCTGCTGGAAGACTGCCCGGCTGCCTCTCCCTCTCCATGTAGTGCCAGAGCTTTCCATGTGGTCTCTCCAGTAGGGTAGTCAGACTTCTTACATGGTCACTCTGGGCTTCCAGAGCCCTCGATGGAAGTGCTACTGTCTTAAAACTAAGCGTGGAACTGGCAGAGCATTCTGTTTAGCTTAAATACTGCTTAAATATGGCTGTCTCCCCCTCATCCTTCCCTGACTGCCTGGCCTTTGTATTGCAGGAAAGACCATGCTTTGTAGTATACTCAATTGTGTGCATATTTTCTCTCACTGATGGAAGTTTTGTGAGGCAAGATCCATGTTGGGTTTTCCTTGTTATTCCCCATGATGCATAACACAGATTCTTAAAGTGTTAAGTAAATAATACCAGTTTAATGTAGAAAAATCAAAATTTAAGGAAGCAAAAATATAAACCTACTGCTTAGAAATAACCATTAGCAACTTTTTTGTGTTAATTGATATTGATTACATATTAGTACAGGATTACAAAGAATGACTAAATATTAAGATGAGAAACTAGTATTTGAATGAAGAGCAGTAATCATTTATAGACATTTCTAAAAAATATGCTTGGAAGTGGTTTTGTGGGGGCTGGTATAACCTGGGCGTGTCAGCTTCTCCCAGCCTGGCCTGGCTCTCCTTTGCCCTCCTTTCCTTTATTACCCCAAAATCAATGTTGCAAAAATGATGGGCATATTTTTGGAAATTATTCTGGAAAGCAGTAACACCACAAAACCCCAGGACCATACAGTATTATATTAGGAGCATCTGAAAGGAAAAGTGGAGAAGTGACGTGAATAGAGGAATAAGAAGGAAATAGTTGGTTTAAGACAGACCTGAGGACTCTGGTCACAAGAAAGGAAAGATGCAATTTTGACAATAATAAAATTGTATGAGAGAACCATGGATGATTCCCATCTTTTCCTGACTTCCTTTGTTTTCCAGATTTTCTATAATGATGTGATTTTTTTTTTTACACTACATTGTGTAATACTTTATAACTGACAAAGAGAATGAGAAACTGATTGTTGTCACGTAAGCCACATTACTTAAATATGGCTGTGATGAACAACTCCAGTCTCTGGCAGAGGAAGTTATTTTCAGAGTCACTCGTTCATTCAACAACTGTGAGACACTGAAAATACATTTATGAATAAGATGGAGTCAAGGGCATATGGAGAAAACAAAATGTGAACTCTTTCTCATCATGTGTTTATTCATTCATACAAGGAAGCTGCTGCTGCTGCCGATAAGTCGCTTCAGTCGTGTCTGACTCTGGGTGACCCCAGAGAAGGCAGCCCACCAGGCACCCCCGTCCCTGAGACTCCCCAGGCAAGAACACTGGAGTGGGTTGCTATTTTCTTCTCCAGCGCATGAAAGTGAAAAGTGAAAGAGAAGTCGTCCAGTCCTGTCTGACTCCTAGCGACCCCATGGAGTGCAGCCCACCAGGCTCCTCCGTCCATGGGATTTTCCAGGCAAAAGTACTGGGGTGGGTTGCCATTACCTTCTCCACATACAAGGAAGAGAAGGGTTTAAAAAAAGATTATTAGGACAATTGTGGGAGGTGGAAAGGAAGGAACATAGAAGTACCATCCAATTTTCTTAAACTCTTTCAATATTACCCACATAAGATTCTTAAAAAAAAAAAGAATTCTCTACTGAGTAATGAATTGATGAATACATGCTAATTTCTGGTTCTGATTTGGAAGCTTTAACTGGTATGTTTGACCATAAAGTATAATCATAAATGTATATGTTGATTTTTATAATTAAAGGCAAGAAATAATTGAACTGCTCTTTCTTGAAAGGCATTTCCTATTTCTGAACTCCACTTTGGTGTCTGACCATTAAGTGAAAAGACATATATAGGTTCTTGTTACTTCCAGAGGGAAAATGAAATTTCCTAAAGAAGGAAGTAAAAGTTTTATGTGAATAGTTATTGTACTAGTGAAAAGGAGCTTGGAAGAGGAGAATAACCTCCTCCCGTCCCTACCCTGGTTGGGCTGCATTATCAACCCTTATTATTAACAAAAACTGTACATCTGCTCTTCCCATCTCACAAATCATAATAATAGTCATAATGTGGCCCTTACTGTGTGCCAGTGCTATACTAAACACTTTATATGTATTTAACTCAATTTCAGAACAGCTGTGTTCTCATTTCACGAAGAAAGAAATTAGGCCTGAAAGATTAAGCAGTTTATGCATAGTCACTGATTGACTAGTTGGTGAAACCTGGGTTCGTACTTAGTCTGATCTGAGCCCAGATGAGAGGACTGAATGTCAGGGATTTAAGTGACCTTTACAGAGAAGCTAGTCAGCAGTAGAAATTTCATTATCAGACTTCTCACTGCAGCTTGGGGCCACTGTACATGCCATTCATGAGGAATAGCACTGGTAATCTGGTTAACTACAAACTTAACAGTCTAACCAAATTAGATAAAAATAAATCACATTTTCCTTTGTTTTCCAGTGTAAAATTGAAGGAATCTAGTTGTGGTAAAAGAAGAAATAGGAAATTTGGCTGTTGGAATTAAGTGTTCAAAGTACTTTTTGAAAGTTGGATTAGAAAGAAAAACACTTGAATAAAGGTAGTTGAAAGTAGACACCAGAGCTCTTTCCTTTATACTATGCCGTTTGGAAATAACATCATTTCAGATGAGATACCTAAGCTTATGCTTGGATTTATAATTTTTAAGCATTGAGATACCTTTGTCCAGTTATAAATACCAGAAAGTTCTGTTTTAATACTTAAACACGATCTTGCTATAAAACTGTAGTATCTTAAGTTGAAAAAGACTGACATTATTTGATTATCTCTTTATAGACATCATATTATGAGAAGACATGGTCTAGGGCCTACCTCTTTTGAAACACTTGGTTTCTCTCAGGAAGACAAAGCAAACAGATTCTCTTAAGAAGAAAAACCTTGAGTTGGTAGGTTACAGATAGAATCTTGGAACTGAAAAGGTGCCGCAGCAGTTAAAATTGGCCCCCTTTGGTTCTTACTTGATTTTCTTTCTTCTGATGTCCATCAGAGTTAAGCAGGAGAATGATTCAAAAATCAAACTACAGAAAGACTTAAATAATCCTCTCCTCTTGACCCCCAGATACTGTTTCAGAGAGGCAAACACTCTTTTTTCCCCTGATAGTGACTTTTTTCCTCTCTAAGCTTGTCATTTACAAAAAAAGGAAAAGAACTTATCTGTTTGGCTGCACCAGGTGTTAGTTGCGGCGTGTGAGGTATAGTTCGCTGAGCAGGAACTGAATCTGGACCCCTGTGTAAGGAGCTCAGTCTTAGCCGCTAGACACCACCACTCTTAATTAATTTTTTGGTGAACAGAATATTTGTTTAAATTTTAATGTACAATATTTCAGTCTTTGCTTTTGTGGACAACACTTCTTCTGTCCTACTGAGGAAATCTTCCCATGGGGAGGGAGGTGGGAGTAGAGTTCAGGAGGGGCCACATGTACACCCATGGCTGGTTCATGTCAGTATAGGCGAAAACCACCACAGAGCTGCTGCTGCTGCTGCTGCGGTCGCTTCAGTGCGACCCTGTAGACAGCAGCCCACCAGGCTCCGCCGTCCCTGGGATTCTGCAGGCAAAGACTCTGGAGTGGGTTGCCATTTCCTTCTCCAATGCAGGAAAGTGAAAAGTGAAATTGAAGTGGCTCAGTCGCGGCCAACTCTTAGCGACCCCATGGACTGCAGCCCACCAGGCTCCTCCATCCATTGGATTTTCCAGGCAAGAGTGCTGGAGTTGGCCCACCACAATATTGTAAAGTAATTAGCCTCCAATTAAAATTAAATTATTTTTTAAAAGATATCTTTCCCAGCTCTGATTTTTGAAGTATTTTATGTTATCTTTCAGAAAGTTTATTTTACCTTACCATTTAAATCAGCAGTTCACATAAAAATTATTTTGTCTAAGGCATAAAGATGTCTAGTTCTTTGATTTTTCCCTATCCTCCCAAAATACAGCTTTCCAGTACAGTGTCATACAGTTTGAAAGTCATATTTTTACATTGCTCTGTGGGGCTACTTTTGTCATAAATGTCCACACGTGAACAAATCTGTTTCTGGACTCTGTTCCGTTGGTCCTCTTTTGCCAGTATCACATTGTCTTAATTACTATAGCTTTATAATAGTTAATATCTGATAGTATAAATTCTCTGTCTGTTTATGAATGCTTTGCTGATTCTGGGGTCTTTGCTTTTTCTTGTAAATTTTATAATCATCTAGTGCATATCCATTTAAAAAATCTGAGTAAGGCTGTATTAAACTTGTACACCAGTTTGGGGAGAACTGACATCTTTCCATAGTCAGGCATTCCAGCCCGTGAATGTGATATGTCTCTTCCTTTATTTACTCTTTAATTTTTCTCACTGGTGTTTTACAGTTTCTGTGAGAGACAGAATAGTTCATCCGTGTCACAAACGGCAGGATATCCTGCTTTTCTGTAGCGGAACATTACTCCCTCTTCTTCACCCAGTTGTCTGTCGCTGGACACTTGGTGGTCTCCGTGTTTTCACTGGCGTGGGGTGCTGCGGTGCTCGTGGCAGTGCAGGTGGCTTCAGGACAGTGATTTCGTCCCTTCAGTTGCACGCCCAGAGGCGGGATCACAGGGTCGTGCGGTAGTTCTGCTTTAGAATTTTGAGGAACTTCCATGCCACTTTCCATCGTGTCTGTTCCAGCTACAATCCCCCCAACAGCGCAGTTTTCCTTTTTCCATGTCCTGCTAGCATGTTTATCGCTCATCTTTTTGAATGGATGATAGTCAGTCTAACAGGCGGAGGTGTTTTTGATTTGCCCTTCACTGATGTATATAGTAATGTTGAGCACTTTTTAATATACCTGTTAGCCATTTGAATATCTTAATTTAAGATATTGGGTTATTTGCCATTTTTGCTGTTGAGATGTACAAGTTCTTTATATATTCTGGATTTTAGCAGCTTATTAGGGGTTATGATTTGCAAATATTTTTCTCCCATTCAGTATGTTCTAGTAATTGAGTTTTAATTTTACTTTTTAGAAAATCTTTTATTTCCTTTTATCTATCTTTTTGTTTAATTTCACTTTTTAAAAATGTATATCCCATCTAGTCTTTGATCCTTTGTTCATCTTTTGTATGTTCTTTTGTAGGAATTTTTTAAAAATTTTAGTTTTTCCTCTTCTGTTAACTTTAGTTATTCATTCAAAAGACTGAAAAAATTTTTCTTTTTAGTGGTGTTTTCAGTTTATAAGCTGAGAATGCTATCTTGACTAGATACGTGGGAATAGTTTTGATACTCCTTCATTCTTAATAATTTTTTTTCTTTTTCACACTCTTTGGAATAGGTGGTCGCCATGTTTAGACATTAGCACGCACATAGGTGTACGTCTGCGTTGGAAGATGGCAGAGGGAAACAGCAATGAAGAGCTGATTCACTTAAACAGTTTCCACTGCCACCGGGGACAAGGTGAGTGTGCCCATTTTCTCTCTTTCATCATTGCTTTTTCCCTTAGTCTTGTTAGATCATATTTGAAATTAATCTGTTTTGTACCATGTAGAATCCAGAAATGTTTCATTTTCAGACCTCAGAGCATCAGATTTAAATGGACTCATTAGACTGAACTTTTTGTTGAATGGTGATGCCTGCTGGCATGAATGAAGTTGAAGAGTCTTCCATTACAGGAAGATTGAATCTTAAGAGATAGGAGGGCGGGAACAGTGGGAGCTCTCCGTTTCTGAAGGAATGGTGATCACGAGGAGCACAGCGCCTCTAGGGCTGTACGTTCTGATCCTGCTTAAGCTGCTGCTCCTGCATTTCTGGCCCCCTCGCACAAGGCCTGACTTCTTTTTCGCCAGAAGACTCTGGTTTAACCTTACAGGGAATTTTAGGACATGTATTCCTTGACTTTACAATGTTTAAAATATGGGTAAATTCATTGATTCATAAAGGGAAGGGACCCTTCATTTCCTTAAGATTTCTAAAATGCATGTGAAATCTCCTATCAGATCCTAATTCACAGTTCAATTCAGTTCACTTAGTCGTATTCGACTCTTTGCGACCCCATGAATCGCAGCGTGCCAGGCCTCCTTGTTCATCACCGTCTCCTGGAGTTCACTCAAACTCACGTCCATCGAGTCAGTGATGCCATCCAGCCATCTCATCCTCTGTCTTCTCCTTCTCCTCCTGCCCCCAATCCCTCCCAGCATCAGAGTCTTTTCCAATGAGTCAACTCTTCACGTGAGGTGACCAGAGTACTGGAGTTTCAGCTTTAGCATCATTCTTTCCAAAGAACACCCAGAGTTGATCTTTAGAATGGACTGGTTGGATCTCCTTGCAGTCCAAGGGACTCTGAAGAGTCTTCTCCAACACCACAGTTCAAAAGCATCAATTCTTCAGCACTCAGCCTTCTTCACAGTCCAACTCTCACATCCATATATGACCACACTCCTTCTCCTCCTGCCCCCAATCCCTCCCAGCATCAGAGTCTTTTCCAATGAGTCAACTCTTCACGTGAGGTGACCAGAGTACTGGAGTTTCAGCTTTAGCATCATTCTTTCCAAAGAACACCCAGAGTTGATCTTTAGAATGGACTGGTTGGATCTCCTTGCAGTCCAAGGGACTCTGAAGAGTCTTCTCCAACACCACAGTTCAAAAGCATCAATTCTTCAGCACTCAGCCTTCTTCACAGTCCAACTCTCACATCCATATATGACCACAGGAAAAACCATAGCCTTGACCAAACGGACCTTTGTTGGCAAAGTAATGTCTCTGGTTTTGAATATGCTGTCTAGATTGGTCATAACTTTTCTTCCAAGGAGTAAGCGTCTTTTAATTTCATGGCTGCAGTTACCATCTGCAGTGATTTTGGAACCCTCAAAAATAAAGTCTGACTCTGTTTCCACTGTTTCCCCATCTATTTCCCATGAAGTGCCATGGACCAGATGCCATGATCTTCGTTTTCTGAATGTTGAGCTTTAAGCCAACTTTTTCACTCTCCTCTTTCACTTTCATCAAGAGGCTTTTTAGTTCCTCTTCACTTTCTGCCATAAGAGTAGTGTCACCTGCATATCTGAGGTTATTGATATTTCTCCCAACAGTCTTGATTCCAGCTTCCTCCAGCCCAGCATTTCTCATGATGTACTCTGCATGTAAGTTAAATAAGCAGGGTGACAATATACAGCCTTGACGTACTCCTTTTCCTACTTGGAACCAGTCTGTTGTTCCATGTCCAGTTCTCTGACCTGCATACAGGTTTCTCAAGAGGCAGGTCAGGTGGTCTGGTATGCCCATCTCTTTCAGAATATTCCACAGTTTATTGTGATCCACATCGTCAAAAGCCGTCAAAAGCTTTAAATTATCAGATAACATACACAGTTCAGCCAGAAGTATCAATAAAGATAAAAGTTTTCAAAAAGTTAAAGAGTCTGGAACGATAAAGCGGTTCTAATCTCTATATGTGTAATAATATGATATCACAATATCCAGAGAGAAAATTGACAGAACTGAAAGGATAACTGGACAGATCCACAGTCAAAATGGGAGATTTTAGCATATTTCATTCAATAACAGAGCAAACACAAACATTGGTATGAGTATAGAACATTGAAGGACATGATCAACACATTTGATATAATAGACATAGGAATGTTCACCTAATATGTTTGCCAAAATTGACCGTATTTTGAGGCACAAAATGAGTTTCAGGTTCCTGCACTACCGGTGGTTGTGTAAGTTGGCATAGACAGTTGAGGAAGCTGTTTGACATCGTCCACTAAAATTGAACGTATGCTGTCCCTGTGCCTCAGCATTTCTAGAATGTACCTAGCTGAGATGAATATACCAAAACAGATATACAGGAATATTCATAACAGTACTATCCAAAATAGCCAAGACTGGAACCAGCTCAAATGTTGAATGTCAACAGAAAATTAAGTAATTTATTCATACATACTCATTTAGTAGATTACATACAGAGGAAACTGCATAATGCAGCATCAACATCGTGGGTATATCTCAGATGTGTTATTTGCGTGGGAGCCAGAAATGAGAGAATTTTATACTCAGTAACTGATCTGTGGTGTTAGGCTCTAATGTGCTAGAAACGTGTTTACCAGCGTTGGTGATGGTCACACAGGTCACCCAGCCCTTTTGTATGAATCATAAGCTTTGTTCTGTTATACTTTAGGTTTTTAAAGTATGTATTGTAAAGCTAGTATGTTTATATGTGGTGTTTGGGGAGTATCTTGTCAACCACTGGGATTCACTGTGAGGTGATAGGTTTAAAACCAGCTTTTTGCTGGGTGCCCCAGGCTTGTTGTCTTTTTTCTTGTTGTCTTTTCGCTGGGTGCCCCAGGCTTGCTGTCTGTCTTTTTTTCTGGGCCAGTTCTGTCTCAGAGGAACCTGAAATTTCTGCAAGTAGAGTCTAAGACTGTCTGCCAGCATTCAAGGGGCCTGCTCACAGAAGGCAGCAGATTCACTCATGATGGCTGTTTCAGTGACACGCCTTTTCTCTCTTGGCCTGGTGTCTAGTGACTCTCTGGGTCGGTGACTCTTCAGAATGGACCTCCACAGAGTGGGTCTTCTGGAATGGCTGAATGAGAAACTTGGCAAATCCTCTCCCCAGAATTAACAGTAAACTTAGAATTGTCTAAAATAACCATTTAAAGACTGGAAATGAACAAAAGCATACAATAATTAATAATATTTTTCAAGGAAATCTGTGATTCTGCAACATGGATTAAGCTGCCTCTGGTCAGCTGCCCTCTGTAGACTGTGGGTTTGAGCCTTTTCCACTCCTCTAGATTTCTTGCCTCCGAAAATCTGCTGAGAATTTTGTTTAAATCTCTTGCTAGTTATCATTTCCTTTTTTCTTCGTGTCCTGAAAAGAAGGAATTTTTAACTTTTACTTTTTATGAGCTTCTTTACTGTCACTTAAGTGGAGTTTCGAACGCAGTGGTGCTGGTCACTTGGATTCCCTCCGCCAGCCCTCTACAGTACACTTCTGCAGGCCCTCAGTTCAGCCAGTTGTTAGATGCATCAGTCTGCTGTGTAGGTAGCATTGGACTTGGAATCAGACAACTTAACTGTGTGTGAAGTACTATAATAAACAGCATTTTATGTGGGTTTTCTAAGCTAATACAGCTATTTGCAGTAGGCACTATTGTTAACCTTTTTTCAGTGATGAGGAAATGGATGCCTAAAGAAGTAAATAATGGCATGATGTAGCTAGTATGTGGTAGAGCTGAGATGGGAATCCAGGCAGTTTTACCTTAGATCTCATGGACTTATCCATTTTAAACTGCTGTCCTTGGCATCACCACAGCCCTGTTACAGGGGTGAAATGAGATAATTGGTTTTATATTGTGTTTCAAATTGTTGGATACAATAGAAGTAAATGAGGCATTAACCTTGAGAAAAATAATTGTGCTTTCTGAAGGAATTATCAGTTTGTGTTATCCAGTAATTCATATCAAATGTGATCTATCTTCAAATGAATAAAAGGAGTTAGAGACCTTGAACAGAATTATTACATCTAGATGTTGCACTCTGGTTGTGTTTAAAAAGGAAATTAGAAAGTTTAACCTCCTTACTGTTGTAGGTGCTAATAGGTATTTGACTACAGCACTGAAATATATTTGCATAAATAATACTCAAGATTTATATGTAAGATGAGCAAACTTTAATATCAAATATTAAGTGAAAATTTTACTGTTTCTGAGTGAGTTTTTTCAGACCTATCAGTTTGAATAAAGCAGTGTTTTATATTCCTTGGAGGAGTAGAGGGGAGATGAGAGGCCATGATTTCCCTGTTTAGTTGCCAGTCAAGAGGATTTTATCAGCAGATTCCTCCAGTCTAGTATAAGAAAAAGTTGATAATCTGGAGCATAGTAATTGTCAGATTTTCTCTGGTGATTCCCAAAGTGAATTATTGGCAAAGATCAGCGCAGAAAGCCTATTTTAATGCTTAGGTGCATGTGCTGCCTGAGGAAGTAAGTCAACACTCCAGGCTTTAGGTTTGACCCTTTTCATGGCAAAGTTGAATTAAAGGACTAAATATGATTATGCCCACCTCCTGATAACAGTGTTCTCTCTGCGTACTTTTAGACTGGATCAATCTCAGAGATGGACCCATACCATATCTGACTCCTCTGATGAGGAAGGGGTTCCAATGCTGGTCACCCCAGCTCCTCAGCAACATGATGAAGAGGACCTGGATGATGATGTCATCCTGGCGGAAGTGAGTTCTCTGAAATTTACCATGTTGAAATATATTTCAAGTTAATAATTGATTCTTCAGACACTCAGTATTATAGAATAGCTGCAAGTACTCTTACAGCAGTATTTCAGTAATGCTGGAGTTACCTATTCCTTTAAGATTTGGTAGGATTTGCCCTAAAGGAATTTGGGCTGTTTCTTTTCTTGAAGGACAGTTCTTGGAAACTGTTTCAGCTTCCTCCGTGGTGATGGACATGTCTAGATTTTCCGTTGCTTTTTATTTTTTTTCACTGATACTTTTCAGTGTTTTTTTTAATGTATTTAATAGAACAAAACAAAATAGCCCGTTCTATTTACTCTACTTACTCTGAATCTATGACTCCTCCAATTTTCCTTTTCTGTTCTAGTGTACTTGTGGGATTTTTTGCCTTTTTTCTTGATTTGATGAGTTAACCATTATTTTCCCTTCTCTTTTCTCTTTGACCCACCCCTAAGAACAGCTAACCACTTCTGTCTGTATAGGGCTTCCCTGATGACTCAGATGGTAAAGAATCTGCCTGCAGTGCAAGAGATGCGGGTTTGATCCCTGGGTTGGGAAGATCCCCTGGAAAAGGAAATGGCTACCCACTTCAGTATTCTTGCCTAGAGAATTCCATGGACTATCTCTCTACGTTTGCCTGTTCTAGACATTTTATATGAATGGAATCATAATACTGTTTGGTCCGTCTTTCATTTAGCAAAAGTTTTCGTGGTCATCTATGATGTAGCGTGAATTGGTACTTCAGTTTCTTTTTATTCTTGATACTGTTCTGTTCTGTGGCTGCATCACATGCTGTTTCATTGATTGATGGACACTTGCGTTGCTTCTCCGTTTTCACTATCATGAATGCTGCTGCTGTGAACATTCCTGCGGGAGTTTTCCTGTGGACGCATGCCTGGGTTGATGATATAGTTGGGTTTTCCCTAGTGGTTCTACTTGAATTAAGAGACTGAAATTTAGTGAGTGAATTCATCTAATTTTTGTTTATTAACATGACTATTATCCTTTGTTCTCTCATAGTGTTTAATATGCTTTACATTTTTATTGCTTAAAAAAATAATCTTTCATTATGTTCCCTGTATCTTTGACGTTTTGTTTTATTTATATTGGGGTCATCTGTTCTTGCTGGTGATTTGAAAGGTTTTTAATCCTTAGTTGTTGTTTTTTTTTCAGTTACTCTAGTACTTAATTTTATACTTTCAGATGCTGTTCTTACATATGTCCTTACATGTTGATTTATCAGCTTTGAGTATATCTTTTGATCCTCGGCTTCTCTTATTTTCCCTCCCAACTTTTGATAGTTACTGTAATTTCTACAAAACCATGATTTAAAACATGCATATTAAACAGCTGATTATTTCATCACTCCATTGTATTCTTGCATCTCTCGTTTTTCATTCACTGTGTGGTGCAGATTTCATCATATGTGTCCCTCGTCTACCATTTCTCTTTTCATTAGTTAGATATCGTGTAGTTTCTGTGCTGGTTGTTTTTTATCACTGCTTAACTCTGAATGCATTTGAAATTTCCCTGGGCCGGCTCTTTGTAGGCGTTTTATGTTGGGTCAGGCACCGTTCACGGCTAGCAGGAACTCTTCCTATGACAGAGGGTGTTGGGGCTGCGTGGGGCGGGCAAGTGTGCTTCCACGCACGTGTGCTTGTTTCTTTCTTCCTGCCTAGCCGTGATCGCCACCTCCAGAGCAGCCCAGAACAAAGTTCTCTCTGTCCTGCCTCACTGACAGCCTACCTTCCGCAGGGACGTCTGTCTTCATTCAGTCTAACCTCCTCAGAAAACCCTTGCTGCCACACAGCGAGCAGTTTCCCAGTGTTTCAAACAAGGGGCTATTGGTTTTCCTGGTTTTCCTTCTGCAGGCCATACCACCTGCTTTGCAGAACTCTGCCTTTCTGAAGCTTTCTCTGCCTGCCTGAAATCTGGATGTACTTCTCCCACTGCATCTATCAGCTCCTCCTCACATATACTGTGATCTGGGGTCACAGATGTGTGCTAGTTGAGTCAGAGATTTTCAGTTCTTCGTCTCATTCTCTCTGCATTGGGGTGACTTCAGAAAAGATCAGGCTCAGAGACATCTTTATTCTGCTACCGTAAAATTTGGCATTTTACTTTTTAAATTTACAAGTAACACATGGTTGTGTTCTCTATAGAAATTGATATAATACAGAGAAAACTAGTTTCTCTTGACCAGCCCCTTCTGCCCCAGAGATTTCCCAGAGGAACTGTTGGCGCAAGTTTGGCACGTATCCTTCCAAATCTTTTTCTTTGAACTCACACATGTATAGGTTCATGCATGTATGTATATATTCAGTGTATATATACACATGTATGCTTTTAGAAATGGGATGTTTATGTCTCTGTTCCATGTTTTCCCAAAGAATAGAAATCAGTCTGTGTGTGTTGTTTTGTGGCTTTTCTTCACTTAACATTTCTTGGTGAAGTTTCTATGTCATCACATACAGAACCACTGCTCGGGGTGGGGGTGGGGGAGAGTCGGAGAGTATTTTGTAAAGCAGATAAATAGTTGACTTAACTGTACACTTAGGGACAAACTTAGGAATGCTTCTAGTGGTCTCTCTTTATGATGCAATCAGTGTGGCAGTGAATACCCTTATATGTGCCCCCTTTGGATACATAAGGGTGTATAGGATTGATATTGGAAAGTGATATTGATAGGTTATAAGGATATACATTTTTAAAAAATAAGCAATACCAAATTCCTCTCCTAACTTCACCAGGAATGAGTGATAGTAAGTTTTCCCACATCTGTCCCACATTGAACACATCTGTGTTTAATATTGTCTGACTAAAAAGCTGTTTGCCAGTCTTAGCGAGGGCGTAGAATCTCATTTTAATTTGCATTTTGCTAAATTACTGATGAGGTTTAGATTCTTTCCTTGTGCTTATTGACCGTTTCTCACTCCTCTGCTGTGCTGTCATTCTTTCATTATTTTCTCCACTATGCAGTTACTTTGTTTTATGGTCACAAGTGAAATTATGATTCAAATTGTAAGTCAAGCTTCAGTCTCTGAATAGCTGCTTTGATTCTTATAGTTACTATAATGTGATCAGATTTCAGTATGAAGATAAATTTGAAGAATAGATAGGTCTTATGGGAGGGAGGGTGTTGTTGTTTCTTAACCTGTCCTACCTCAGAAGCTCAATATAATACATAAGGAAATAGACACAGGAAAATATTGAATTGTTATTATTAAAATTTCATTTTTTCTTAGACATACAAACCTCAGACATCACGACCCAATCTCATCAAACCAGCTGCCCAATGGCAAGATCTCAAAAGATTGGGAGAAGAAAGGCCTAAAAAATCTAGAGCAGCCTTTGAATCAGATACGAATGGCTATTTTCCCGTGTATAACAGCTCGTTGTTTGGTTCTGGGACACAGGATGATTCTGAGGATGACTACGGTGAATTTCTAGATCTTGGGCCTCCTGGAGTTTCTGGATTCATGAAGCCAAGTGGCCAAACAGAAAGAGAACCTAAGCCTGGACCAAGTCACAACCAAGCAACCAATGACCTCATCAACCCCAGATCAGAGCAGAAAGTCATTATCTTAAAAGAAGGTAATCTTTTTCCAGAAGCTGATCCTTTGGATACTCAGAACCAGTCATCTGAAGAGTCAGAGACAGAGCTTTTATCAAACCTTGGAGAATCATCTGATATCCTCGATGACCAGGCCATCGAAGAAGACTGCTGTTAGACCACCCTTACTTCCAGTCTCTGAACCAGCAGCCCCGTGAGGTACCAAGCCAGGTTGTACCTCAGGAGCGGCATCCAGAAGCAGAGCTGGGCCCACTGCTATATCAGCATGAGCCCCGGGGATCAGCTTTCCCAAGACCAACGTTTGCGAGACCAGAGCCCCAGCAGGATTGGATTCCAGACCCTGCTTCTCCTCGGCCTGCCCATCCTCTGAGAGAGCTTGAAGACCAACAGCTAGCAATAGATGAAGAAGAGCCAGGCCCAGCATTTCCACTAGAAGAAACTCAGGAGCCCAATTTGGAAAACCTTTGGGGGCAAGAAGCTTCTGACGTAGACCAGGAACTCATTGCACTGTTGGTGAAAGAGACAGTAAGTTTCATTTTGATAAGTAAGTAAGTATGCACACAAATACATTGTTTCCTTTTATTACTGAAGTGTTGTGTGTGTGGACTCATTTTCCTAATTTCCTAGATTTATTGACTAGAAGAAGAAAAGCTGGAGGTACAAAAATTAAATCAGGATCCCTTAGTCTAGCCCTAACCCCCACAGCATGCCCCCTGGGGTTCTAGCTGCAGGTGTGGGTGCCCTGGAGCTGTCATGAGTGGTCCCTACAGTTGTTAAAAAGGAATTAAATTAACTCCAAATTCAAACCCTTCAAGCAAGTGTATAAAATGACCCAGAGCTGCACTGTCCAATGTGGTAGCCTCATTTGACTGTTTAAATTTAAATGTCTTAAAATTAAATGAAACTTAAAGTTCATTTCCAGTGCCACCGGGCAGATTCTAAGTGCTCATAGCCGCATGAGTCTGAACAGCCACCATGCTGGAGAACACGGACTAGAGCATTTCTGTCTTTACACCAAGTTGTGTTACGCACCGCTGACCCGGAAAGTGCATGCAGGGCTTTGTGGGTGGCCGTTTGCCTTTGAACAGTCTTCCAGTCCTTCCCTGGGTGTTTTCATCTGGCCTGCTGGACCATGTGCTTCCAAGGGTGTATGTACACCAGGAAGTGCTGTGTTCTCTTTAGGCGCCCTTTGCTCGGGCTGAGATGCTCAGTATTTACTGAAAGAGAGAGAAATGAATACATAGAATGGGGCCAGAGGACCGGGTGGTCTCTAGGGACCTTTTTTCGTATTCTGTGTAGACAGATAAATCTGGGCACTTAGTGTGGAATTTTAAGCCAGACACAAACCTCCTTTATAGTCCTTTTCTAGCATTTAGTCATTCGTATACTTTTTGCTATCTGATTTTTATTGCAATTTGAAATTATTCTAGGGAATGACAAATAAATAATGTATTTATTCCTTCCTAGGAAGTAAGATTTCCTGATGTAGCAAATGGGTATGTTGAGGAAATAATTCATTTGAAGAATTACTATGATTTGAATGTGTAAGTATACTACGGTGCCTTTTCTTTATTGCCGTAAAATGTACTTAACATAAAAATTTACCATTTTAATCATTTTTAGGGTTTTCTAGATGGCTCAGTGGTAAAGAATCAGCCTGCCAATGCAGGAGACTCAAGAAACGCGGGTTTGATCCCTGGGTCGGGAAGACCCCCTGGAGGAGGGAAAGGCAGCCCACTCCAGTATTCTTGCCTAGAGACTCCCATGGACAGGGGAGCCTGGTTGGCTACAACCCATGGAGTCCCAGAGAGTTGGACAGGACTGAGCAGCTTAGCGTGCCCGTGCACAGCTGTTTTTAAGTGTACAGTGCAGGGGCATTAAGCATATTTACTACATTTTTGCACAGCTGCCACGACCATCCGTCTCCAGAATGTTTTCATCTTCCTAAACTGGAGCTCTGTCTCCAGTCCCTCTCCTGAGCCCCTGGCAACCACTGTTTTGCTTTCTGTCTTTGTGAATTTGGCTCCTCCAGAGACCTCATGTAGGTGCAATCACGCAATATTTGTCCTTTTATGGCTGGCTTATTTCAGTTAGCATTGTGTCTTTTTTAATCATCCTATTAGAAGAGTTCTAATTTTAATTGTATGCACACTGTTTTCTGGGTCTTGCAGTCATGTGTGGTTATAGAATTAAGATGTTAGTTAATTCTGAGCATTGATACTAAGTATATCTTGCTTGGGGCTTCCCCAGTGGCTCAGTGGGTAAAGAATCCGCCTGCAGTGCAGGAGACACTGGAGATGCTGGCTCCATCCCCTGGAGGAGGACATGGCAGCCCTCTCCAGTACTCTAGCCTGGGAAGCCCTACGGACGGACGGAGGAGCCTGGCGGGCTGCAGTCTGTGGGGTCGCAGAGTCGGCCAAGTCTCTTTTTGGTTGTGCTCTTTCACCTCCTTCTAGTCTGCAAAGGTAGAACAGCTGTAAATTTATAAAGAACAATAGATACTGAATTTAATTATATTTTCAGCTATTTAATGCAGATTATTTTAATTAAAAGAGTACTCCAATATTGTATTGTGTACCAAAGAACTCAGCAGAGGTGTGAGTGGGAGCTGGCTGCCATGACCAGGTGGGAAGGGCCCTCTCTGAGATTAGCAGCCCAGAGGAGATGCATTTTTCTGATTCGTACCAGGGCACTGTTGGTGCCACTGGTAGCCCAGTCTGTCCCCTCCGTTGAGGGGCAGCCACTGCTTTCAGTTTCTTAAACCAGGTTGGAATCAAGGTTTTATAATGTGTTTGTTGACCTTTTTAGCTTCTTGATCTAGTATAGTCCCCGCTTACTTTTTTTTGTTACAAATTTTCCCCCCTATAATTTTTGAACATAAAAATTTGAAAAACTGTAAAATGAATACCCTATATCCACCACCTAGTTTATTATCTGATATTCTGCTGTAAGGAAGATTTTGCTGTTTTCCTCCACTTGCTTGTTTTTTAAATTACTGTAGACATGGAGGTTTTGTATAAGTGGTGTTTTATAATTAGGTTTTTTATAATTATATAAATTAAATTTATAATTTTCTTTTTGATAGTGGATTATCAAAATTAATAAACTTTATTTTTAGAGCAGTTTTAAAGTCATGACAAAATTGAACAGAAATCACTACAATTTTACAGTGAAAAATATCTCCTAGATGTCCACTAAACTAAGAAATAACTAATTTTTTTTAATGTACCTTTTTAGTTCTTGGAATGAAAACATACTTTTTTTCAGAGCAAGTATAATTTTGGATTTTTAATGAAATAATGTTAAGGAAAAAATACTTTTCATTGTTTTCTTCATGGTGTTAATGATCACCTTTAATTAAAAATTATTCTATTGAATTTTCCTCTTTGTTAATTTTTCTCCTCTTCGTTATTCTCCTTGTTCATAGTTTCACTAATGTTCCAATAAATGTTATTCTACATTATCCCATATAGTAATTTCCTTTTTAAAAATTATACTCTAGATCCTGAAACCCTAAAGTTTGGAATCAGGGATTATAAATAGGTTCATGATGCTTGAAACATATTCCCAAATAGCTTTCCAGTGGTCCGTGTTCACTCGCTCAATTGTGCCGGGGTCCAGCCCCGGTGGATCCAGGGTGATTCGAAGGTGGGGACGGAATCGGCGGCCTAGAAAAAACTATCTAATTACAGATAGAGGGGGACTAGGAATTTAGCAGAGAAAAAGAGGCCGAATAACTTGGTTAACACAGGGTGCCAATCACCACCTACGTAGGCCGTAGGCCGCAGGCGTCTTCCGGTTCTCCCGAGAGAGAGGAGGCACTGAGGCCCCCCACCCCCCAATCCGATCTTAGAAGCCCAGGCAAAATTAGTAGGCTTGGTGGGTCCTATGTACCAGATGGGAATTTCCGATTTCTTTATTTTCGGGTTTGCTTATATACCTCTTGTTACATACAGGGATGAATACAGAGTCACGCGAGGGTCAGCAGTCCTGACCTTATCAAAATCAAGTGCTTTACATTAAAAAAGTCTTAGGGGTTTTACATCATCTTAAGCCATTTCTGCCTGCTGACATTTACAACCCTTTCTTTCTGATAACCAGAAAACTTATTTTTTCCAAGGGTGTTTTTCCTTAAACCAAACACCACCCTCCAAATAAAGGCGCATTCCTATAGGGTGAGGGTGTAGTGAGTTACAATCAAGAAAGGAATTTACTTAACCCAAGGTTAACATGATTAATCTTAAAGGTTAATACTTATTTCTCCTATATGCTTAAAGGTTAAGACTTATTTCTCCTATGCTAGTTATATTCATTATAAGGGCAAGGAATATGAAGATTTTAGCAACAAACATCAGTCCAGCAAATGAAAGTCCTTTCACCAATGTTCGTCTTAAGATCTACTCAGTCTTAAGATAGTGACAAAGTTACATTTTTACATAGGAAGGACACAGTGATTTATAACAAAGTACAGTGATCTATTACAAGAGAGAAAATTCATTAACTCAGAAAGTCTAATATTGCTAACATCAAAAACTACTATATTTCCTTTTCTATATTCCAAATACATTGATTAATATATTCCCAGGTACCTAAAGGATATGGAGGCCTGGCGGCAATCATTGACTCAACAACAAGAAAAAGTCCTATGTTAATTAAGATTCTGAGAATACTCCACAACTCTCTGTGCTGTTTATGGTTGAGAGGTAGTAAACCATCATGTGTCTGCAGGGAGGTTTAACCCGAAACGCCCTCGTCCCACCTAGGGCAGGGAATTAGCGGCAATTATTGACACAAATTGAAGAAACCCTTCATCAATACAATTCCCAACCAACCCACTATACTAATAATTTCTAACTTTCCACAAGAATTTGCCTTTAGTAAGTCAAAACATTTCGTGCCTCTCATGGTTGGAGGGCTGTTGTGGCCGGAGGAACCTATACAGACAGGCTAGATAACCTTCAGTGGAGTCTCGTAAGTTGAAACACTCTAGTCACGCCCAGGAATTTTTACTGCCTTGGAGCTGCACATTTACTCCTCGGAGGGAAATAGTTATGGGGGAGATCCCCCCATAGGTAAGGGTACAAGACTGACTCTGGTTTTGGGGTTAGATACTCGGGAGCAGCGATTTTCCTGAGGCTTCATCACGCCTTTGCGCGTACAGAAGCCCCCTTCCTCATGACCTTTGCCATGGGCGGAGTTCCTCACACTGGCCCCCAACACAGTTGTGTCTGACTCTTTTAGTAAATTTTAAAGTAACCCTTTGGAGAAGGCGATGGCACCCCACTCCAGTACTCTTGCCTGGAAAATCCCATGACGGAGGAGTGTGGGTAGGCTGCAGTCCATGGAGTCGAGAAGAGTCAGACATGACTGAGTGACTTCATTTTCACTTTTCACTTTGATGCATTGGAGAAGGAAATGGCAACCCACTCCAGTGTTCTTGCCTGGAGAATCCCAGGGACGGGGGAGCCTGCTGGGTTGCTGTCTATGGGGTCGCAGAGTCGGACACGAATGAAGTGACTTAGCAGCAGCAAAGTAACTCTTTAGAAAGTGAGTATACGTATTGTTTCCCTCTCATTCTGTAGATGAATATATTGTTTTCTAAATACCTACAAGGTTAGTTGTCTGCAGTATCAGTAAAACGTGATCAGATTGACAGATCCTGTGACAGTTCTGTCCTCCCTCCTCATGAGTCTCGCACACATCCTTTTCTCTTGGGACTTACCGACTCTGTCCCTAATGCAAAGTCTTATGAATTCCAGGGGAAAGGGAATGTTCAGTAATTGTATTGAGTACTTTCAAACCTACAGTCTGATTTTTCTGTATGTATAATTTATTGGTTTATTTTTTACTGTACTGGGTCTTTGTTGCTGCATAGGGACTTCCTCTAGTTGTGACAAGTGGAGGCTACTCTTCGCTGCAGTGCTTGGGCTTCTCATTGCAGTTTCTTCTCGTTGCGGAGCACAGGCTCTCTGGTGCTCAGGCTTCAGTAGTTGTGATGCATGGGCTTAGCTGCCCTGTGGCATGTACAGGCTTCCCGGACCAGAGAGCACACGCGTATATCCAGCATTGGCAGGCGGATCCTTACCCACCGTACTACCAGGGAAATCCTGCTGTTTGATTTTCCTGACTCTGTTTTCCTTTTGTCCCTGGACTTTTGAGACTGAACTGTTAATTCTCGTAACTGACTTAAATGTTGTTAATGTAGGGCTGAAAGAAGGCCCAGAGCAGAGTAGAGCAGGCTGATGTTTTGTGGGGCTGACTCGCCAACATTTTGTGTCCAGTCTTTGTCACCTTTAATTGTGACCAGCTGGTCGTTTTAGCAGGAGAAGCCTGTTACCCAGAGGGCCTCCTGTGACAGTAACCTGCTCTCTTTAACTGAGACTTTACCCACATGTGAGGCAGCAGCAACTGTTCAAGAACAAAAGCTGGAAATACTAGCCTGCTTACTGAGTGGGAGTGCTTTCTCAAAACCCTGTAGCTTGTCAAGCCAGATCAAGCATGGAATAATATCAATAGGTGGGCAGATCTGAGTTCTGACAAGCCTCCCGCTGCTTTTGCCCCAGGCTGTAAATATTAATGTATTTGGTTGTAGCATATATCTGTAGAAAGGAAGCTCTGTTCTTAATTATCTGTGTCACTGAGTGTCATGTAACTGCAGGAAAGTTGTGTTGGTAGGGGTAGAGGAGATTTTAAAATGGAAATGAATTTGACAGTTCAAAGTGAGAGCCTCTGATACCCAACAGGTGGGACTCCACATCTTGCATTATGTTGATATGAGAAGTTTTTCATAGTGTTGAAAACCTCTAAAATAGGTTTAGAAAATGCATTTAGAAAATGTATAAAAATAGAAATTTTTAAAGGAAGAGATTTTAAAAACTAGAAACAAGAGTTTTCTTCCAAGACCATCTTGCATACACCCCATTTGAGCCACCTGGCTTCATTCATGCATGGCTGTCTATCAAAGAAGATTCTTGTTTATTTGAACTTTTTATCCTTCCCCAAATTCCTAGTTTTTGCCCATTTGTTCAACTTTTTTTGATAGCTGCACTTACCTGAACATTACAAACAAGTAAGGTTGAAATGGAGGAGCTCTTCCACACCTGGTTTATAATATGTCCAGGTGTGCATGAGAAAGGGATTGTTTGGAATTCCATGCCTTTCTCCATAAATATGGAGTTCATACTTTCATCTAAATTCTACAGTTCCATGCAGTTCAACCAGTAAGAACTAACAGAGAAATCTCAGAGGAGTGTACCTCTGTCGGTACGTTTATTGCTTTCCACATTAGCAAGTGAAAATAGAAATTCAGTGTAACATCTTTATTTGTTCATTTGTTTTTCTGATCTGCAAATATTTTCATTCCCTGATAGGCCAATTAGAATATGAGTAGAGATTTTATTTTCATACATTATGTTTGAGTCAGTGAGCAAGTGTGGCATTTGGAAGCAGTGTGACAGTAACATCATTTATTTTTACAGGCTTTGTAATTTTCTGCTGGAAAATCCAGATTATCCAAAGAGAGAAGACAGAGTCCTTATGAATCCCAGCAGCAGCCTGCTTGCCAGCCAGGATGAGATGAAGGCAAGTGGTGCTCTTGTTTTGCAGTGTCTCCTTAGAAATTCTCTCCTCTTTTCATCATTTTTAAGGGAATAAAGTGCTTTGTCAAGATGCATTTTTTTAAGACTATCCAGGAAAATAGGTTTTTCAGAATACATATTTAGTGGCATTTCCCCCTCTGAGTTACCTTGAGTTCTATATTTGACTTCTTTCATTGTAATTCCATCTTCCCTTCCCACAAAGAATTAAACAAATCCTCTGTATCTTTAATCCTACAAAGCAAGTTCCTAAGATGAATCAAGCATTGGCCAGGACTCTTTGTATCATCTTAGGGTTTAACATTTTATTAAGAAATTTTCAAACACGCAGTAAAGCCAAAAGAACTGTATTTTGATTTCCTGTCTACACACCAGCCAGTACTATTAAAAGTTAACGTTTTACTATGTCCAGTTTGTCCCATAGCCATCCCTCTGTCCATCAGCACATCCCTCTTATATTTTATTATAACCACTTCAGAGCAAATTGCAAAAACATTAGTACTCTGCTACATAAATACTTTTAGCATGCAGATTGTTGCTAGAGTTTAATATCTGTTTTTCTTTTTGAGTAAGATTTATATACAGTGCATACACCTGTGTAACCAAATCCTGTGTCAAGATATAAACAGTTTGGTTTTTAAAAATCTTAATCATTGTCTTCATGTGGGGTCCAGGCTAGCATGTAGCATGTTCAGTGGTTGAAGGAAAGTATGGTTGAAAACTGCTTCACTGGTCTCTGTTGCACCATCCTTCCACTTCCCACAAATTCTTTTTGACTGTCTCTTTCATGTATGGTTATTACTCATTTTATTGCTCTTCATTTTATTGCAGTTTATAGATATTACAGGTTTTGTTTTCACAGATGAAGGTTTATGGCGACTCTGCCTTGAGCAAATCTGTCAGTGCCATTTTCCCAACAGCTTTTGTTCACTTCATATCTGTGTTACATTTTGGTAATTCTAGGATATTTCTGACTTTATTATTATTATATTTGTTATGATAATCTGTGATCAGTGACCCTTGATATTACTGTTGCAAAAAGATTGATTTACTGAAAGCTCTGATAATGGTTAGCTTTTTTTAGCAATAAATTATAGAATTGAAATATGTGCATTTTTTTTTTTTGAGACATACACTGTTGCATGCTTACTAGACTACAGTATGGTGTAATTTTAACTTTTCTGAAAGTTAGGAAACCAAACAGTTTGTGTGACTCATCTTATTGTGAATCTAACTTCATTGCAGTGGTCTGAAACCAAACCTCCAGTATTTCTGAAGTATGCCTGTGTTTTGTGGCGGGGGAGACTCAGTTTGTTCTAAACATATTGTGAAAAGAAAATGGTTAAAAACTTGTGTTCAAACCCCTGACTATACTTTTTCATAGTTCCAACTAGCAAAACTAGTCTCCAGACTCCAGACAGCTTGTTTAACCTCTCTGAACATCATTTCTTCATTTTTGTTCAGGGCTGGTATCCTCCTTTAGAGTAACTATAAAGTCAGATTATCCTATTCTTCAGTAAGTAATTCTTCAAATGATTTCCCTCTAGAAATGCACTGTCTGGCCTCTAATGTTGTGCCTCTCTCTCATTTCAGTTGCCTACAGTAGACTTTTTTGACTATTCTAAATTGGCTCCTCTTGACCAGCGCTGCTTCATCCAAGCTGCTGACCTCCTGATGGCCGACTTCAAAATGCTTAGCAGTCAGGACATCAAGTGGGCCCTACACGAGCTCAAAGGACACTATGCAATCACCCGAAAGGTGCTCTACTTGGTCTTCTGGTGGGGCACAACTCTTGACTGCTTCTTCCCGTGATAACAGGATGAAGAGTTCAGCTTGCAGAAGTTGGGGTGGTTTATGATGGCAAAGAGCTAAGGAGTTTGTCAGGGTGAAGATATGTAGACAAAGGTTTGCTGATCAGAAAGAACTGAATGAAAAGAAACACAGATTAGAAGCAGGAAAGTTCTGGTATGACCATAAGGACATGAATTTCCCCGTGGAATGTGGAGTGGAAGGGTGTGTTCCTCCCTGATGTGCTTTCTGTCTTGGGGCTGGTCCCGTGATCCTCCCTGAGATGGCTCAATTACCAGTTAACGTGAGGCAGAGTCCAAAGGGCCAGGACCCCAGCACTGCCCAGGGAGTGGTGGTGTGCTTCAGAAGAGCGTGGGCAACTCCTGAGAGCTCTCAAGGTTTTCTTTCTTTCTCTCTGGACTCTAAATAAGATTCCACTTAAGGGCCTCTGCTCCAGATCTGAGAAGGGTGCTGGTCGCTAGTGAGCAGCAGACGTGTTCCATGTAGTGCAGCCCTCTCTACAGGCCATTTGATGCCAGCCAGGGTAGAAGCAGTACCCGCGGGTCCTTGGCCTGTTCCTCTTCTCGCCTGCCTTTAAATCGGTTTCTCTTGCTAAAATTCGGGTGACTCTTAGCAAGCAAATGTGGAGTTACTTTACTTGTTAAAACACCCACTGGGTCTTAACCTGAAAGAAGGTGAACATCGGTGAATGTGCTGAGTCTAGGCCCTTCCACCTCTACCTTGATGAGATCCAGGCATCTGCCAGCAAACTCCTAATTACAGGTTCATTCTAGTTAAAAATACTCTGAAGGGATCACAGAAATAATTCCTTCTATTTCTGATAGATAATGTCTTCTCATTCCCCCTGTGAATGTCTGTACTGTCATTCGAAAATGAATGAGCTTCACCCCTCCAAATTAATGACCTTGAGAAAGAAGGGGCTCTTTCATCTGTAGGGCCCTGGGTGGCATCTTTATTGATCCTATGGTGCCTTACACATTTTCTGAGCTCCCAGGAAGCCCAGATGAAAAATAAAAGGGTAGCCGCAGGAGACAGCTCCCGTGGTCTGGAGGTGAGTTGGTCCTCATTAGAAATGTCCCTGCCTGCATCCTGAGGTCAGTAAAAGTGACTTGGCTAGCAGGTGCTTCTCCACATTGAAGGGCTGATCATCTCCCAGCTTGTCGTTATTTGGGTGGAAATTGTAGAGTTTTATGGCTCAGTTCTTTTTCATAGCTTCCATATGCTTTTCCTCATTTGTCTGGCCCTTTATATTTTTTGTGGTATCTGTTTGGGCTGTTTTGAAAAGAGATGCTTTGGGCTACTTGAATGAACATCAGATATTTAAGGGGAAATAATGTTTGACAAAAGCTAAAATCTGATGTGCCCTTTTAGAATGTCTCCCTGGTTTATACACAGGGTGCACGAGCCTTGTGCCTTGTAGGAAGTCACACTCACATGGGCAGGGAGGCAGAAAACACACCCTGAGGGGCTTCCTCACTGCAGCAGTGCTCTGCACCCCTCCCCAGACACGCTGAGGCTCAGGGGAGGCGAGCTGCCTAAGGCAGGGCCAGCTCTCCATGGGTTGCTGTTTCTTCCGTTTACTGCGAACATCAGACGAGGTTAGAACATCTGCCTCCAGTGCGGGAGACCCCGGTTCCGTCCCTGGGTCGGGAAGATCCCCTGGAGAAGGAAATGGCAACCCCCTCCAGTGTTCTTGCCTGGAGAATCCCACGGACAGAGGAACTTGGTAGGCTGCAGTCCACGGGGTCACAAAGAGTGGGACACGACCGAGTGAGTTCACTCCCACTTTCACGCCTGCGCTTGCAGGAGTGGAGATGGTGCTGTAACGAGCCGCTGCTACTGTCACCCCCTTCAGCAGTTGCCAGCCCCTCGCCAGTCTTGTGTTTCCACCCTTAGCACCTACCCCTACCTGAAGTAAATTCTAGGCTTCATTTCATTTTTTTCATCCATAAAGTATTTCAGTATTAATTTTTAAAAGATAAAGGCAAAATATTTTAAAATCTAATCAAAATACCATGATAACACCTTAAAAATTAACATCATCAGATATCCAGTCAGCATTCAGATTCTCTGAATATGTTATAAGTCTTTAAATAGCTTGTTTGGTCACAGAATTCCAAGTAAAATACGTTTATTGCATGTGGCTGGTGAATTCTTGAATCTCTCAATCTGCAAGCTCTCTTTCTCCTTTATTTTTCCTTATTGCTTATTTGTTTGGAAAAAAAGCTGGGTTGTTTTATCTTACAGGCTTCCGCAGTCTGAGTTTCTCTGACTGCACCCCTGCATCACAATCAAACAGTTCGTCTCCCTCCTATGAATCGGCTGCGTCCGAATCTTGATCAGACTGAGACTCAACTTCTCGCTTGTGTTGCAGTCCTCGCTCTGCCACTGGCTGGTCTTGCAGCGCTTCGTGCCTGCTGCGTTCTCCATGCCTGCCTTGTGACTGTCATCTTGGGATTTTTCCTTCACTTTGCCTTTTGATAAAGATAAATTTTCTTTACTTAATTGAATTCACCAAAAAGTTCATTCAGGTGTCTGTGTGCCATCTTACAGAAAAGCATGGACCAACTCTTTGGCCAGCCCGGAGATCCTGACAACTCTCTGTGTCTTGCTTTACACACTCACACTTGACTCATGGTTCGAGTAGATTGAAAATTTCCCCTCCTGCCACAGGTGCGACCACCTCTTTCTTTTCAGGCAGTTTGCTGAGTGCCTGCCATAGGTCACACATTGGGAAGGGCGCAGTGGACATACAGGTTTCTTCCTCATGAAACTTAATGCTGGTGGACAGGACCATCTTTTTTAACCTGTCCTTTAACCTCAAGTTCACTCCCACTTTCACGCCTGCGCTTGCAGGAGTGGAGATGGTGCTGTAACGAGCCGCTGCTACTGTCACCCCCTTCAGCAGTTGCCAGCCCCTCGCCAGTCTTGTGTTTCCACCCTTAGCACCTACCCCTACCTGAAGTAAATTCTAGGCTTCATTTCATTTTTTTCATCCATAAAGTATTTCAGTATTAATTTTTAAAAGATAAAGGCAAAATATTTTAAAATCTAATCAAAATACCATGATAACACCTTAAAAATTAACATCATCAGATATCCAGTCAGCATTCAGATTCTCTGAATATGTTATAAGTCTTTAAATAGCTTGTTTGGTCACAGAATTCCAAGTAAAATACGTTTATTGCATGTGGCTGGTGAATTCTTGAATCTCTCAATCTGCAAGCTCTCTTTCTCCTTTATTTTTCCTTATTGCTTATTTGTTGGAAAAAAAGCTGGGTTGTTTTATCTTACAGGCTTCCGCAGTCTGAGTTTCTCTGACTGCACCCCTGCATCACAATCAAACAGTTCGTCTCCCTCCTATGAATCGGCTGCGTCCGAATCTTGATCAGACTGAGACTCAACTTCTCGCTTGTGTTGCAGTCCTCGCTCTGCCACTGGCTGGTCTTGCAGCGCTTCGTGCCTGCTGCGTTCTCCATGCCTGCCTTGTGACTGTCATCTTGGGATTTTTCCTTCACTTTGCCTTTTGATAAAGATAAATTTTCTTTACTTAATTGAATTCACCAAAAAGTTCATTCAGGTGTCTGTGTGCCATCTTACAGAAAAGCATGGACCAACTCTTTGGCCAGCCCGGAGATCCTGACAACTCTCTGTGTCTTGCTTTACACACTCACACTTGACTCATGGTTCGAGTAGATTGAAAATTTCCCCTCCTGCCACAGGTGCGACCACCTCTTTCTTTTCAGGCAGTTTGCTGAGTGCCTGCCATAGGTCACACATTGGGAAGGGCGCAGTGGACATACAGGTTTCTTCCTCATGAAACTTAATGCTGGTGGACAGGACCATCTTTTTTAACCTGTCCTTTAACCTCTGTTGTGTGAGGTGGTCGTTCTCAGGGTCTTACCCAGGCTTCTTAGGTTTCTCCCTCCGTGTACTTGAATGGTCACTTTTATCTCCATACAGGTAACATATCTCTATCTCTGGACTTGACCTTCCCACCAGGCTCCACAGAGGAGAGTCTCTGTCTACTTCTCAGCTTTTACATCATCAGATGCCAGTTGTCTTGTTTTTAGGTCATCCCTTAAAGGATGTCACAGATGCCCTGAAAATTGTAACCAGCCTGAAAATTTGATTGTTAAAACTAATACTTTGGGTATTTGATTTGCTAGTTACCTCATTTATAAAATGCAAGTCACAGTAACTTGTCTTGTTCCCTCTCCTGGGTTTTAGAGAAGAGCCTTGGTTGAAGGGCGGGGTATTTGCCTGGAGATAAAGTGTGGTATGAATTGTCTTGCAGCTGAGTACAGACACTGGTGCCTAAGAATTTGTGGGGAATACCTTGTATAGTGGGAATTCCAGAAAGAAAGGAAGCGAGAGAGGAGGCACCATAGCTGCGGAGGACACTGATCGGGGATATAGAGAGGGAGCAAGGTGAAACTTGGTGGAGTTTCACCGAATCTGACTGAGGACACGGTGACGCCAAAGAGGAGCTATAGTTCCAAGACTGGCCTGAGTCCTGTCCTAGGTTTAGTTAAGGTTTGCCCTTCTCTGTAGCCTTGCTTCCTTCTACTGTGAAATAAATAACTTCCCTTAGAGGATTGCGGTGAGAATTAAATGGGCCAAGTTAAGGACTTGAAAGGGCTGCATGCAGTGCCTAGCTTATAGGAGGTGCATACAGCACATGTCAGTTCCCTTTTGATTCCCACACTGAGGAGCTTTGAAAGGAAGAGAGACAGGAGTTAGGTTAAGATGCAGGGCTGATCCTCTCTCTTAAAATACTTGTTTTATTACCGCTTTGCCACAGGAATGCACAGCTGTTTAAGACGAACAGGTTCAGAATGTGATTGATGAGCAGCATTCCTATAGCACGTGCACATCCCTGTAACCTTCTGTTCACTGAGTGAGTGTCGGATCCAGATCGTGCATGTTGCTGAAGGTGTACTAAGCTGTTGTAACAGTCCCTGTCCTAGAGGCTCAGAGTCTAGGGGAGGAAGTAACATGAAACAGATCACAAATAAGTATGTAGTTACAACTGTGATAACTATTCTGAAAGCGTATATAACTAGAGGGTGTTCCGAGAGGCTCCAGGAGGGCCCCTCTGAGCAAGTGACATTTAATCACACCCCTGAGTGTCACATAAGCAGGAGGTCAGTAGGGAGGGAGGGCAGGGCATGGAAGACAGGGGTGTCATTTCCTGGGATGAGGATTCCTATAGAAGAGCTAATTTGGAGGGAAAGATAGTTAATTCTGTCTGGGAAACACTGAACTGCCAGCATGCTGGGTGGGCCTCAGATATCTGAGTAAAAACATTCATTGAGTGGCTGAATGGACCAAAAGTGGGGGAAATAACGGACTGGAGAAGGGATTTTGAGATTCGTCAGCATATAGAAAGTGACCTCACCAGCCTGGACGAGGTGCACTTGAAGAGACTGTCAGGTGAAAAGAGAGCCAGGGCTACCTGGAAGACTCCCCGCGTGGAAACACTAGGCAGAGGGGCAGGCCACGTGGTGTCACTGCTGGGATCCAGGGGGCGAGGCCAAAGCAGAGGCCCTGGACTGGGCCCTGTGTTAGGGAGGTGGGCAAGTGGAGAGGTGGGGTAGAGGCCAAGGCAGAGGGGGCCAGCACTCCTGGGAGGCGAGGTGATGGCACGTGCAGATAGCTTTTTTGATAAGTTTGGCTACACACAAGGGAAGAAAGTGGAGCTGGTAGTTGGAAGAGTAAAGAGGTCTGGGAGGAAAGGTTTTCTTTAAGATAGCAGAGACTTGATCATCTTTAAGTGCCTATTGGAAAGATATAAAAAGAGAGAGAAGCTAAAGCTGTGGAAGAGAAGGGAGTATCTCTGACATAAGCAGGTTGCGCTCCAGTGTGCAGTACAAAGTGGAGGAGTGAGTGAAAGCAGGGAGAACGTGGGGGACGTGGAGGCGGGATTGTTGGCCAGAGAAGCACCGTGTGACGTGGCGCCTGTGAAACGTGGCTTGCAGCCCTCTGCCCCGTGGCTTAACCTGGGCTGCCTCGTGGGCACCTTCGGCAGTTCGCTTTCTCACGCACCTCTTCGTCAGTCAGCGTCTTGGTTCTGCCTGACGGCAGCTGTTGAGAGAAAGTGAAGGGACGCAGCGCTGCCTGCCTCCTCTGCCACCGCCTTTTCTGGTGAGCCGTGTAGGGAAGGCAGCGGAAACCGAGCCACAGCGAGACTGGGGTTGCCTGTGTTTCGCGTGTTCTTGTGTCCCATTCACAGCAGTAACCTTTCCCTTTCTCAATTTTTAGGCCTTTTCTGACGCCATTAAAAAATGGCAGGAGCTATCGCCAGAAACCAGTGGAAAAAGAAAAAAGGAAAAGAAATGAATCAGTATTCTTACATAGATTTCAAATTTGAACAAGGTAATGGCCAAATGTGACTGTTAATGATGGTGAGCGGTCCCCTCCCACCCGACCCACAGGGCCTCGAGGGCCTCCCTGAGTGCCTGGCGCAGCGGTCCGCGGCGTGGCGCTGATGGGGCTGCTCTGAGGGCGCAGCAGCGTTTCTGGAAAGTGGCTGCGTTGGTCGTCTTTCTGCTTAGGAAACACCAGGAAAGGCAAAGTGTGTGTAGTGTTAGAGATTTGTGTGTAGGGACATTTTTAATCTTGAGGGGGAAATGGGTCTGAAGGTTTGATAAGAATTAACCTTGTGACTCCTTGGTGAAAAGTGGGCCAGTGCTTGGTTGCTTCCTGCAGAGGGGCCATGTACACACCTGGGAGGGTGGGCTCTGCACAGCAAAAGCCACACAGCTCTGAAGTTGCCACTTAAACTATTCAAAGTTCTGTTATTCGTATTGATGAAATAACTGCTGAAAGCTCTTTCAAAGAGGTTACTTCCCGTCTGATTCCTCTCCTCACTGCCACCCTCCCAAAGTAAACTTGCTGAATTTTGCAACAGACTTGATCTTAGTTGCTTGTGTCCAAGAAGAGTCCACTTCAACTTTTCCTGTGGATTATTTAATAAATGTTTCCCTTTTCTCCTGTTTGTCTTCCTGTTACACCTGTAATTAATTTCATAACTTCAAGTGTGTCTAAATGGAAAATCCATGAGATAGCTATAGCGTTGGAAAGTATTTGAATTTCTGAACTCTAGGATCTAAAAGAAAATGTCCTAAGTCCTGACTTGTGAGGTCAGCAAGCTGCTCTCCTAACACGATGTTCTCACAGATCTGTGGCAGAGTGAAAGTGAGGACGATGTATAGGCAGTTTTTCATTCTGTGTGTGTGTGTGAAGTCGCTCAGTCGTGTCCGACTCTGTGACCCCATGGACTATAGCCCACCAGGCTCCTCTGTCTGTGGGATTCTCCAGGCAAAAATACTGGAGTGGGTTGCCATTTCCTACTCCAGGGGATCTTCCCGACCCAGGGATTGAACCCAGGTCTCCTGTATTGTAGGCAGACACTACCATTTGAGCCACCAGGCAGCTCTGTTTAGACTAGGCATGCCTAAGGAGCATACTAACACGCAGTCATTCAGTACTTGTTTGTGACGCTCAGTGGTAGAGAAAAGGAAGGATCACGGCACAGGTGGTCTGCTCCCTCCTTGGTCAGCTGGGTCTTGTAGAGAGTTCTTCCTTTATATCATGCCAGGCATGTACCTCCTGAGGTTTTCTGCAATGGTTGTAGTTCTTGCCTCTGAAAGGATTTAAAATCTGTTGCCTCTTCATCTTCCCAGTTGCCCTTCTTTCTGTCTTTCTCTAGCTTGTCTTTATCTCTTTGAGAGGTTGAGTGTACAAGGCTGGACACAGTACTCCAAATGAGGTCTGCTGTTTCGAGGCAGCAGCTGAGATTTAGGTTTTGTAATTTCAACCATACAGCCTGAGAACACCTTAACTTCTTAAAATCAAACTATGTTCCTCCATTGTCTCACATTAAACCTTCATCTTCTTACCCACCTTGCTTTTTAAGTCACAGACCTCTCAGTTTTGATGCATATGATATTTTTTCACTGTGAACATCACCTCATTAGTTTAGCCCATTCTTTGGAGTATACCTCTGAAAATTTTTTTTTTTTTTTTTTTTTTTATTGCACTTCACGTTATATGAGATCCTAGTTCCTGGAGCAGGGATCAGACCTGTGCCTCTGGCAGTGAAAATGCAGTCTTAAGCACTGGATCCCCAAGGAAGTCCCCAGATTCTGATTCTTAACTTGGTCTTACCAAGCTCATCTTTAAGGACACTGAAAGGTTAGAAATAGAAAATAACACTTGGTTTACATTTATATCTATGACTTACAGTCTTTTTTGTAAGGGGATGTATAAGTACATAAGCTTAGTTTCATTCATTTGTTTTAGGAATCCCGTTCCTTACCTTTTCAGCTCTTTTCCATCCTAGCAGTACTGTTTGAGCTGTACAGTTCAGTTCAGCTCAGTCGTTCATTCATATCCGACTCTTTGCGACCCCCTGAATCGCAGCACGCCAGGCCTCTGTCCGTCACCATCTCCTGGAGTTCACTCAGACTCAACGTCTGTCGAGTCAGTGATGCCATCCAGCCATCTCATCCTCGGTCGTCCCCTTCTCCTCCCGCCCCCAATCCCTCCCAGCATCAGAGTCTTTTCCAATGAGTCAACTTTTCTCATGACGTGGCCAAAGTACTGGCTGTACGTCAGCTGGCAAAAAGAGAGACCAGATTCTCCCTCCAGTGTCCTTTCTCATTATGTATGAAAAAGCTACATAGCCTCTCATGAGGAGTACGGATAGAACTTGAATGTAAATGGAACATCAGTGAAAATGCAGCATGTCCCCTCTAGCAAGGCTGACAGAAAAACGAAGATGCAAATTGGAGTTATTCTTTATAGGGTAACTTACTCTTCATAGTGGCTTTCACTGTAGACCCTACAAACTCCGAGGAGGAGTACTGTGGACATCTTTACATATGTAATTTTGACAGCCTAGGTGAAATGGACCGTTTCCTCAAAAAAGAAACTACCAGTAAACTTACCTATATAAAATAGATAATTTGGATAACCCTATAGCTGTTAAGGAAATTGAACTCATAATTTTAAATCTTCAAAAAGATCTCCAGCCCCACTTGGTTTCACTGGAAAATTCTTCCAAAACTGCTCCTAAGCACATGATATGATTGTAGATATATACAGCTCCAAGGAAGTTCAGTAAGGTTGCAGGGTATAAGATCAGGCTACAAAAAACAGTGTCTGCATGTATCTGTGTGCTGGCAGTGAGCATGTGGACATCGAGATTTAAGTACAATGCCATTTAAAGTCATTTTGAAAAAACTTAATACTTAGGTGTGAATCTGACAAACTATGTATGGGACTTGTGATGAGAACTACAAAACACTGAAGAAAAAAAATCAAAGAAGATATAAATAAATGAAGACATGTACTATGTTCATGGGTTGGAAGACTCGATGAAGATATAAATCCTCTCCAAATTGATACCCATGCCTAGTGTGATTGCTGTTAAAATGCCAGCAAGATTTTTTTTTTGCAGATACAAGCAAGGTATCCTAAGTTTATATGGAGAGGCAGGGTACTAGAATAGCTAAAATAATCTTTTAAAAGGAGAGTAACGTAGGAGAAATCAGTCCCCTGCATTTCAGGACTTCACAGTTACAGTGATTAAGACCAGGTGGTCTTGGCAGAAATATAGTCAGATAGATGGAACAGAAAGAGAACCAGAAACTGGTTTTCTAAATAGTCAATGAAAAACTGTTTTAGTTTTTTAAAAGTAGAGTGAACAAGAGGAAAGCAGAAAAATAAACATATCAAGGTATAGAGATTACGAAAAAACAGGCTTTTGTGAGTAAATAGAAAATCTGGATGGAATGGATAATCTTCTAGAAAAATGTACCTTACTAAATCAACCAAAGAAATACAAAACCTAAATAAGACCAGTTGCAAAATCTGATTATTTGCCATTTTCTTAGCTTGTGTTCTAAGTGTTACTTACTATAAATCTGAGTACTGCATTTTCAAAATAATAAAATTTTGAAACATACGTAAAACACATTTGCACCTACCAGGATGGCTCATATTAAAAACTGACGACGTTGCTGGCAGAGGGAGAGTGTAAATTGGAACAGGCACTGCAGAACACTAGCACTGTTTTCTAAAGCTGATCAAGCGGTTCTGCTCCTCCTTGTGCGCTCCGCTGAGCTGCAGACGTAGGTACAGCAGCTCTGGATGATGACCCCAAACCATCAACCCCCATCCTCAGTAGTAAACACATCATGAATTGTGTATGCACACAGTGCTGTACGGAGAGGATAGGGGAGCTCTTTTAGTTGGATCGTAATGAGGGATGGGTATGGAGAGGAAGAATGTCAGAAAGTGTATGGAATGTTCGGAATGGTTAGGAGCCCAGTTTTCCCAAAAAGAACATTATGGGAAAGTCACATAACTTAACATCCTGGTAGGAATAGGTGGGGGCCAGTCCTCGATGGCTGCCTGGATTCCTAGCAGGACGGTTGTCTGCATGATTCTGCCTTGTCACGTATCTTCTAGGTGACAAAAAGATAGAGAAGAGGATGTTCTTTCTGGAAAACAAGCGGCGACACTGTAGGTCCTATGAGCGGCGTGCCCTCCTTCCAGCTGTGCAGCAGGAGCAGGAGTTCTACGAGCAGAAGGTCAAGGAGCTGGCAGAGGTAGGGAGATGGGCTGGGAGGAGAGCTGGCAGAGGTAGGGAGATGGGCTGGGAGGAGAGCTGGCAGAGGTAGGGAGATGGGCTGGGAGGAGAGCTGGCAGAGGTAGGGAGATGGGCTGGGAGTGTGCTTCTAGGGGTCTGATTTGCTGGCAGGGCTCAGGGTAAAGCTGTCTTTGAAGATTTGCCTTTTCTTTTAAGTGTTTAATTTGAATAAGCTATGAAGTTTTTAAAAGGAAAACAAAGCTAGGTTTTGTAGTAATACTGAAATTCACAGTCTCACGAATCAGATTTACGTTATTTTAATTGGCACTTAGTAAACACATCTGTTTCACCTTCTTCGCCCTCTACTGGGAGAGGAAAAAACAGATTCTGTGTAGCTCTTTAATTCTTCCAGAGGTCAAAGTCAGTCAGTCATGTCAGACTCTGCGACCCCATGGACTGTGTAGTCCATTGAATTCTCCAGGCCAGAAATGTACTATCAAATGTGCAAGTTAGCTGGAAGATACAAATTTGGTTATTTAATAAGACAGACTTCAGTGATATTGTGGGTTCAGTTGCAGACCAGTACAGTAAAGTGAATGTTTTAGTGAAGCTCATCATAAAAATTTTTTTGGCTTCCCAGTGTATAGAAAAGTTACGTTTACACTACAGTGTAGTCTATAAGTGTGTAGTATCATTATGTCTAAGAAACAATGTCCAAGCCTTAACTAAGAAATGCTTTATTGCTAAAAAATGCTAACCATCATCTGTGTTTTCAGCAAGTCATAATCTTTTCACTGGTGGGGAGGGGATGGTCTTGCCTCAGTTTTGGTGGCTTCTCACTGATGAGAGTGCTGCTTACTGAAGGTTGAGGTAGCTGTCCAAATTTCTTAAGATGTGGCAAAAATGAAGTTTGCCAAATTGATCGATAGTCTTCATTTCATGAATGATTTCTCTGTAAATGTTATGCTGTGCTGTTTGATCACATTTTACCCACAACTTTCAAAATTGAAATCAGTTGCTCAAATCCTCTGCTACCTTATCAACTAAGTTTATGCAATTTTCTAAATCCTTTGTTGTCATTTCAGCAATCTTCATAGTATCTTCACCAGTAATTTCCATCTCAAGAAACTGCTTCCCTTTTTTGGGGTTCATCTGTAAAAAGCAGCTCCTTACACTTTAAGGCTTTATTAATGAGATTGCAGCTGTTTGACTCTAATTCTGGGTCTCTTAGCTGTCTACACCGCATATGCGGTTAATTCCTTCTTCTAAGTCAGCCGTGAGAGCTGGGGTCAGCTTCTTCCAAACTCCTGTTAATGCTGGGGTTTTCACATCTTCCCATAGCTTACAAATGTTTCTTTTATTGCATGTGGAATGGTGAGTCCCTTCTAGAAGTTTTCAGTTGACTTTGCCCCACCTTCATCATAGGAATCACTATGGCTTATAAACCTTGCAGAATGCATTTCTTAATAAGTCTCAAGAGTTAAAAACTGTAACTCCCTGATGCATGAGATGCAGAATGGATGTTGTGTTAACAGGCAGGAAGACATTAATCTCCTTGATCTCTCAGGTGACCAGGAGCCTTTCAGTGAGCAGTATTATTTTGAAGGGACTCTGTTTCTCAAGTCATCAGGTGCATTAACTCCTAACGAGAGTCAGCCTGTCCTTTGAAGCCAGGCATTGACTTCTCTCTGTCAGTGAAGTCCTTGATGACATCTTCTTCCAATAGAAAGCTGTTTTGTCTACATTTGAAAATCTGTTGTTTCTTGTGGCCACCTTCATTCATGGTCTCAGCTGCATCTTCTGGATAACTTGTTGCGACTTTTACAGCATCATGCACCCACTGCTTCGAGTTGCGCTTTCATATTATGGAAATGGTGTGTCCTTAAACTTCATGAACCAGCCTCTGCTGACGTCAGACTTTTCTTCTACAACTTCCTCGTGTCTTTCATCTGGACTTTGGTTTATGCGAATATTGTGGCTGAGAGATGGGCCACTCGTGCTCTCATCTGAATGCTCAGAGAGCATTGTAGGGTTGTTGGTTGGCCTGGGGGACCAGGGAGAGGAGTGGGGAATGCCCACCGGTAGAGCGGTCAGAACATGCGTGACATATATTGGGCAAGCTCGCTGCCTTGGGGCGCAGGGCCTGGCACCCAGAACAGTTGCAGTGGTAGCATCAAAGGTCACTGACCACCATAGCAGACGGTAATAGTAACGAGAAAGCCAAAACTATGGTGAGAATTGTTTACAGGTGACACTGACGCCTGAAGGAGACGAGTGGCTGCTGGAGAGACAGCGCCAGTGGGCTTGCTTTGACGCAAGTCACGAAACTTCACTTCTTGTGGGTGTTTCTTATTTTTTGTTTTTTTTTTTGAAGAGCACTGTCTGCAAGTGCAATAAAATGAAGTGTGCCTATATGTATTTTCTAGACCAGAAACTCAGATTTGGCCCATGGACCCCTGAATTCCCCAAGACTCTTTAGGATATCTGCGAGGTCAGATCTCTTACCGTAACCATTTTATAGTTTTTTGTTGATCTTTCCTTCTTTTGTGTGAAGGCATGTGTCTGTATATATATATATTTTGGACATTTCTTTCTTAGCTGAAAGGTACACACTGTCCTGCCCCTACCCTTTTCGCTTTACAGTGCGTCCTGATGGCGACTCCACAGCAGGCCCTGGAGATGGTTCTCCTTCCTTTAAAAGCTGCCCAGTGCACCATTGTCTCAGTGCGAGAGTTGGCTCAGTTGTTGCCCTTTTGCTGGACATTCAGGCGTCTTTCCAGATTTCTGCTGTTACAGATAATACCATGACAAATAACTATATGCCTATATCATTTTGTATTTCTGCCCCGGGGTAACTTTGGAATAGATTTCCTATAAGTGCAATTGATGAGTTAGAGTGTAAATAGTCATGTCACTTGTTAACATCGTGCCAAGTCCCCCTCCATGGTGGTTGTACTCTTTTGCATTTTCACCAGAAATGTAGAAGAGTGCCTGTTTCTCGCTAGCCTGGCCAGCAAAGTGTGTTGTCAAGCTTGGTTTTTACCCATTCCGTTTTTTGTTTACTTACATGCTGTTCTACACTCTTAAGTGTTTTATGTCAGCCTTTTATTCCTTCTGTATTTTGAGTCAGATTTGAGAATGTTTTCTCCATATCTTATAGTACTTGTAAAGTTTCCTTTTTTACATACAGCACTCTGATGCATTTTAAATTTATTATCAGTTAACCTTTTAAACTAGTAAACTCTATAACTGAAGAGATGACTATTAATCGTTATTTTACATTTATGAAAGTAAATGCTAAATGGTTTATGACATCTTGACTAAATTTGCATCTGTGTGTCTGGTTTTTTGTTCCTCAGCATGAAGACTTTTTGCTTGCCCTGCAGATGAATGAAGAACAGTATCAAAAGGTAATTGAAATTTCATCTAGTTGACTTATTCTTGGTATTTTCATTAGCTGTTTTTCTCATCTCACATTTCCTACGCATTTTGATGACAAATTGGTTCTCTTAACCTCTGCTGTTGACCTGCTGAGTTTGTGGTTCAACTAAGTTAAAATCAGGCATTAAACCATTCAATCCAAATTGGATTAGACTTGGAGGGAAGATAATGTTGTTAGAGTTGTTTGTCTTAAACATTGCCTGAAATCCATTAGATAGACTCCTGGGGGCTCAGACAGTAAAGCGTCCGCCTGCAGTGCAGGAGACCTGGGTTCAATCCCTGGGTTGGGAAGATCCCCTGGAGAAGGAAATGGCAACCCACTCCAGTACTCTTGCCTGGAAAATTCCACGGGCTGAGGAGCCTATTGGGCTACATTCCATGGGGTCACAAAGAGTCAAACATGACTGAGCGGTTTCGCTAGAGCAACAGTTAGAAATCGCCTGTCACTTCCGAGTTAGAAAGGAGAAATGTGCTGCGCCTCCGGACCGGATGGGCTTCGTATGACACCAGCCATCCTCACATGGTGGCCTTTCCTCACACGGCAGAACTAATGACTGGGTCAGTCACTGCCCTTAATGAGAAGGGTAGGAGTCCTGGTACCCACAGTACTTGAAATGCTGCTGTATACGGCTTCAGTAGTCCCCTGAGACAAAGCCTGGACTGAGACACAGCCCCATCGCACTCTTGTCTTATAACAAGATGCAAAATGCAACTTTTGAGACGTTTTAGGATAATACCCCACATGCCACTTGTTCCTGACTGTTAGCGTCTGATTATAGACGTTATAGTCCTGCCAGTACAATGAAATTCATGATTATGGTAACTATACAAAGGATGATGCCAAAGAATACCACCCAAAAAGCATGAACATTGTGCTGTCTTTAGCTGTTAATATGTAGTCCTGTTTGTGCTGGCATCTTAAGCTAGGTTCCTACAGCAGAAAACAGCGCACCATTGGTTTATGGCTTCTGGGGGTTGCTTTTCACCTTGGAATGTGTTGGGGTGGGAATAGGAAGCCTGGCTGCTCCTCTGCGGGAGTGTAGGGACCTTGACGTGTTTTTGCCCGCCTCCAGGATGGCCAGCTGATTGAGTGCCGCTGCTGCTACGGGGAGTTCCCATTCGAGGAGCTGACGCAGTGTGCCGATGCTCACTTATTCTGCAAAGAGTGCCTCATCAGATACGCCCAAGAGGCAGTCTTTGGATCTGGAAAGGTAAGAATGGGGCAGTGTGTCCATACAGCGTCCGTGGAGACCGCATTTACAGACAAGTGGAGATGCCTCATGGAATTACCTTTTCTGGGGTGAGGTGGAACTCTGCTAAGACATGCTGATGTGTGTGATTCCTCTACAGCCTCTGATTTGTGTGATTAGTTGGTAATAAGCACATTAGACTTCTTTTCAGGGAATGGTTTTATTCTTCATGCTCTCATGCCTGGCTCATAGGAGCACCAGCTTCTTCACTCCTCTTCACAAATAAAATGAAGGATAAACAGCAAAAGAGAATCCTGCAGCCTGTATTGAATACATGAGGCTGAAAATTAGTAATTTTTTAACGAAATATTTAAAAGATTTTATACAGTTGTGTTAAAATGAATAATATTTTATGCAAGATTATATTTGTGCAAAGTCAGTTTCTCTTTACACTGACATAACACAATATAGAATTCAGAGTTTTTGTCTTAACAAACACTCAAAAACCACAATTGGTTTTCATAAGTGCCGCACCAATAATCAAACCACTTGACATCAGTTATTCTAAAATCAGTTGTCATTTAGTCAGGGACTGAGTAGCAGTTACTGAGAGAGTGGATGTGATGACTAGAATATAGGCATACTTAAAGATACTGCAAGTTCGGTTCCAGGCCGCTGCAGTATAATACGTATCACAATAAAATGAGTCCACAATTATTTAATTTCCCAGTGCCCAGAAGAGTCGTGTGTACACTGTGCTGTCCTCTCTGGAGTGCACAGTAGCACTGTGTCAGTCCCCGCCCCTCCTCCCGCTCAGCCCTGCCGGGCGAGAGGATTGTACCTCCACCTTTCCCAGGGCCTGGAGAGAGAGTCAGCGTGCTTACCTTGAGTCCCTTCTTTTCGGACCTGAGCTATAGCTCTCCTCTGTGAATCTGCTAAGCCATTCACCATCCTCATCTACTTCCCATCTTCGTATATTCTGGTCTAGGCTGGTAGAGGTCCTCAGGTGGAATCAGAGATGGACTTTGTGTTTTTATTTCATGGTTTTCTTATTTTGAGAGTGCTTTCTCAAAGAAGAGGGGGCCTTTACCATCTCAGAGTCTGTTCTGAACCACTGTTTATTTTCTTTCCATTGAAAGATACATTTAACCACTGAAATTTGTGTGTGTGTGCTTCTGAAAACTTGGGTTTGATTTTTTCCCCTTTTTCTCCTGGCGGTGTCATTCCAGTCAGAGCTCAGCTGCATGGAGGGCAGCTGCACCTGCTCATTCCCAGCCAGTGAGCTGGAGAAGGTGCTTCCCCAGACCATCCTGTGTAAATACTACGAGCGGAAAGCAGAGGAGGAAGTTGCAGCAGCCTACGCCGATGAGCTTGTCAGGTGAGCTCTCAGAGTCAGGATGTCATCTGTCAGCTCGCTCCCCATTAGGAAGGCTTAGGCTGCCCGGGCCCTTCGTCTTGACAGTGAAATTCTATGGCAGAGCCCTAGCTGCAGGTTTTCTGGCATTTTTTTGCTTTGAAATAAGAGAATAATTTTATTAATGGAAAAATCTGCAGTTCCGATTTCTACCTCCATTCCATGGCATCTCTTAGTCATCTGGCTTCCAGCTGTAGTCCTCATGCATTGAGTTAAGAGAGAGGTGGCGCCTGCAGAATTCTCAGAGAGGCATCTTCACTGAGACTCAGTGGCACCTGCATTTCCTGGTGAGAGCCAGCACAGAGAGCCTCAGTCTGTGTTTTAATGAAGAGTAGGAAGTAAAGGGAGGTGTGGCTCTCCAGCTGAAAACTCTGTCTTAGAATGAACAGTCGGACTCCAGTGTTCTGAACGCCCTTCCTTCTGCTCCTGACTCTAGGTGCCCCTCCTGCAGCTTTCCTGCTCTGTTGGACAGTGATGTGAAGAGGTTCAGCTGTCCGAATCCTCGCTGTCGAAAGGTAGGGAGGCAGATGGCCTTCTCTAGATGCACCTTTGAATGTGGCATTACAGGCTGCCTTAGTGGCACAGCCCTCGCTGCTCCTCTGTATGCTGGCCCCTGAGAAGCATTGGCGTGCTCTCCTCTGCATGAAAGCAGATGAATTGGTACCTTGTGAGGCGGTTGACTTTGTTTCAGAAATGGTGTTTAATCACGTAGGTCTGGATCCCTGGTTTATGCCATCTTCCTGAAGGGCAGGTACTGTAGTGTAGAATGTGAAGGATTCTATGCTTTTCCACTGTGCCAGTATTTTTCTTGCTTGCTGTCCCCCCATCCTGGTGTGCTCAAATACTTCTTTCCACATGTGCGTTCACACGTATCCTGCCACCTTCAAAGTCCACAGGGCATTTCTTTGATTAACAGAACTGGGCACCACGGTGGCACCTCTGTCACGTCTGGTAGGCGACTTCCTCAGCTGTCCTCATACGGACTGGTCGTGTAGGGTGAGACCAAAGCTGTCCAGTCACGTTGCTGCTGAAAGTCTTTCTTCTTTGACTCCTACTTTATGAGCTGAGACTATCTTGAAATTTGTCAACCGTTTATATAAGTCACTTAAAAGTTTTTAAGGAATATCATTTCGGCATCTAGCTAGACAAGTATATTTTCAGCCATTTTCCTAAAATAGAATAAGCAGAGTTGAATGTTAAAATCTCCCCCACCCCCCACCCTTTTGGAAAGTGAAGAAATGAAAGTGGATATTGGAAAAGGAAGAAGCTAGACTGACAGACTAACTACTCATCTTGTTTTCAACATTAATATTTCTGTGTAAAATCTGGATATTTTCTTACAGTTGATGTATCCATTTAGTAATTGGTTCCCATCCCAGGCTGTTGTCTCTAGCATCTTGGAACTAACAAAGCAGAGTAGCTGCCTGTCCTGCGCGGTTCCAGTGTGCCCAGCACTAGAACGCCTGGGGAGGTGGGGCCTGAGCTAGGAAACAGAGGGCGAGGAGGCAGTAGCCTCAGGAAGGACAGGGTGGGAGTGGCGCGAAAGTGAAGGTGTGGGATGTTCCGGGTCCAGGGAGCAGCCCCCTCCTGGACGCGGCTGGTGCTGGGAATGTGACGGCTGGTGCTGGGAATGTGACGGGAAGGGCTCAGGCTCACGAGCTGGGAGGGGCCGGGGCTGTTGTGCAGGCCTTCAGCACCATCCTGAGGCGGGGGCTGGAGCTGAAACAGCAGAGGCTGGTCTGGCTGTTGAGAGGTCTAGAAGAGAGCTGCATGTCGCTGCCACCTACCCACCTCGGGAAGCTTCCATGAACTGCTAAGCTTGAGCTAGAAATTACATTTCCTGGTCTGGTGCCAAAGTAGACTCTACCAATGAAGGTGCTTGTGTGTGATTTGGAAGGCCAGAGACAGCTACAGGAAGGTGTCAGGGTACATGGGAGTCTGAAGCAGTGCCCCGTGAGTATCTGAGGTCATCCACCCTGGAATGTCAGCAGAAGCCTCCTCCAGGCTCTTCAAGACCCTAGGCAGAAAAACCCAGTATTCTGCTTCCTCTCTGTGGGAGGAACATACACCCTCTGCCAAACTTGGAGAGGGCTGTGTAGTTTCTGTGGGCCAATGCACTGTGAGTGTGGATGAGAGGTCACTTGCAGGAAGCGTGGTAAAACATACGCTTAGAAGTGATGTCAGCAAGGTGATGGAATAGGTAGCCCCAAACTCTCCTCCCCACAAGAAACACTGAGTTAACAATACATGGACCAGACCCTTGTGAGAAATCTTGAAACCAGTTACACGGCTCCTGTACTCCAGACAGTGCAGTCTGCTGGTAGGGAAGTAAATGGAAATTCACCCCCCACCCCGAGTCCTTCACATGCATGTCCAGCATATGGGGCACACCTGGAGGAAACGCCCAACTCCTCACATCCCCTTAGCAGACTGGGACATACATCTGACACTCAGACTTCTCAGAGAACTTCCCCCAGGGGCTGGCTTGTATCTTTCCTGAGTCTAAGCATGGCCAGGAGGGAACACCAGGTTTCAGATCACCGAGGACAAAGGCAGTGGTTTGGACTAGCAAACGCTCGCTCACCTTTGCCACTTTCCTTGGCTTCATGTAGAGAGAGCAGAAGAAAACGCCAGTTCCCAGCTTCTGCTTGGAGAAGGGAAGAGTTGGAATGTGCATCCAGTGTTGCAGTTTTTTGGGTCGTGCCCAGGGGACTGGTTTCTGTCTTTCTTGATTCAGCCCTGACAGGGCCCTGCATACTCTGGATGCCTGGAGGCCTCTGGGAACAAGAGAGAGCTGACAGGCTTGCTGCTGTTCCCAAGGACTTGTAATGTCGCAGACGGAGGCCATTCCATCTCTGTGGCTTTTGCCTCGAGGGGAAACGAAAAGTGGGACATACATTTCCAGTGTTCCAGGTTTGGGGGCGTGGAGAGCTCTTTATGGGTCTGGTTTCTCTCTTGCCTAGCTCAGAGCACTGATGAGACCCACCACACTCTAGATGCCCAGGGCTGCCTGCGCAGTCACTTCAGTCACATGGACTTTTCGGGACCCCGTGGACCATAGCCAGCCAGTCTCCTCTGTCCATGGGGTTCTCCAGGCAGGAATGCTGGAGAGGGTTGCCATGCCCTCTTCCAGGGGATTTTCCTGACCCAGGGGTTGAACCTGCATCTCCCACACTGCATGAGGATCGTTCACCCACCGCGCTACCTGGGAAGCTCACGTAAAGGCTGCTGAGAAGAAACAAGAGCTGGGTGTCTGACAGCAGCTCCAGAGAACCTGCAGTACTGCAGACAGACACCAGAGGGAGCAAGAGATTGCAGACTCCGCGAAACAGAAGGCCTCTCTGAACTGGAAGTGTACACGTCTAAGGCTAGAGAAGGGGCATCGAGAGAAGGTTGAGAGCCCTCCATAATCTGTTGCCTGATTGATGGGTGAAGTTTTTCCCTGTAAAAGGCCAGTCTAGGACAACCCTGGCAGTCTAGTGATCAGGAATCTGCCTGCTAGCGCAGGGGGCACAGGTTCCCTGAACTGAGTCACACAAAATGCAGAAGTTGTAGAGATGCGGCACACAGCAGCACCCGTGTCGTTAGCGCACTGACCTGTATGCTTACAATGTGTTAGTGAGGCAGTCGTCCAGTCACCTAGTTAGGGCCACCTCTTGGCAGCCCCATGGACTGCAGCACCCCAGGCTTCCCTGTCCTTCACCGTCTCCTGGAGCTTGCTCAAACTCTGTCCGTTGAGTTGGTGATACCATCCAACCATCTGATCCTCTGTCGTCCCCTCCTCCTGCCTTCAGTCTTTTGATCTACCTTTAATAAGGTAGAATCCATATTATGTTGTTTTTACCCCGATTTCAAAAGGAGAGAGAGCACATCTTTCACTGTCTTTTCCTTCTGCCAAGATAGACATGTAGAAATAAGTTTGTTTTGAGCTATTGGATTTTGAGTTTGTTCCAGCAGCAAACCTAGCACATTCTGACTGGTACAGATCATGAGAACCAGAGCTAACAGTGGGAGTGGAGAAGAGGAAAGACAGTAGGGAGACAGGATTAAAAAGAGGTGATTTGACTGTGGGGGTGGGGAGAAACCTGGATGACTCATTTTTCTGGTTTGAACCTCTGAGTGGATGATGAACTATTCACACAGAATTTGAAATAGATTAGAAAAAGGTTCCAGGAAAGGCGATCGACTCTGTTTTGGACATGTTGAGTTTTGAGAGTGGAAGTATTCAGTAAGTGTCCTTTTCCAAGGGCCTGGCACACATCAGGTGCTCAGTATTTATTTGGAAAGTGACTACGGTCAGGAGCACAGGGGAGATCCAGGCTGTAGGAGGGTTTTGGAGTCAGGAGTAAGAAACATTGAAGGGAGGGAGTCCTGGGGGAAAACAGAATGGAATGTAGGAACTCGAGGGGGCTGGAGTGAGGCCCTGTAGGAGTTAGGTCACCGGAGGCAATTTATGGGTGAGTTTAGGGAAAGTATGACCTTAAGAGTCTTGCTGTCGAAGTTGAAAGTAATCTCTCGGGGGGGGGGGGGGGGGGGGTC